>WOVY01000895.1:0-297156 GCA_013436015.1 Rhipicephalus annulatus | reverse complement strand
AGATAGATAGATAGATAGATAGATAGATAGATAGATAGATAGAACGGTCAAGCTCGCTGAAGTTCGCTAAGGAACGCCACGCATTAAAGAAAAGGGCAATGTGCTGTGTAGAATTTGTACCAAACTATTGTCCATTGAATTTATTTTCGCTGGCGTGCATTTGCAGATGTATATTTCAGAAGGGAAGTGCTGGTTAGACCAAACATGTTTGAGTAATGCCGCCAAAAGAGTGTGTGTAATTGCGGGTCAGCGAAAGGCGGCCGCTGGTGTTGGTACATCGCATAATAATGTCGGTGCTACTGCTCCGCGTGCACGGGTACATCGACGTTTGCGACGGCGTATAAAGTCTAGTAGACAAAGCTGATGGCATGAAGCAAGACTCATTCGCGTCACGTGATGTGCACGGCGTCGTCTTGTGAGCCGCCTCGAAAAACGATGCTTGCGACGACTGCATGGCTATCTGTGAATCGGTTGATGCTGTATCGCCCAAACCAGGTAAAATTGGACTTGACTTGTCGTGTTGGGGTGCGTGATTGGGATATCAAATTCGGCAGGAAAAGCTGTAGGCGTGAGACGACACTCATTGGTCGCACTTGATGTGCTCAGTGTCGTCTTAGGTGCGTCGTCGGAAACCGCGCGATACAATGTATGCGTGTTCACCTGCGAGCTAATGATGCTGCAGCCCGCAAGAACCAAAATATGGTGGAGTCACACAACTTGAGTTCGCTTTTTTCAGCAGTGACGTAGTGAACTCCCGATACTTACGTTTCGCCTGGCAAGTAGGGAGTGCCGTGGCACTGTCGGTTGCGATAGGGCTGGCACGAAACCTCGAAGTTGGTTGTACGCCTGTGGTGCTTCGAAGAGCAGGAGGAATCATGTCTACCATGATGGCGTACTTTTCCTGCTTCGAGATGGCGTTGCGCTGGCAGAAACCAGCCTACATCTAGAGGAGCCAGGTGACTGAGCTTCCTGGGCGAAATTACGTAATTTCGGCAGTAAAAGGGTGCAGGGTACCGTGACCCGTAGGAGTGGGGGCACCCACTGGAGCAGAGCCTTAGGGGCCGTGGTCCGAGCACGACTGTTGTTGGGCGTAAAGTTGCACTTCCTGTTGTCTTACTTTCGGCGAAGAGCAGCGATGACGTATTGCTCGAGCATGGCATTGCGGTTAGTTAAATTTTTGGGTCACCAGAAGTGGAATGCTGGGTGTCGATGAAGGAAGGATCCCAACATA
This sequence comes from Rhipicephalus annulatus, assembly GCA_013436015.1. NCBI lineage: Eukaryota > Metazoa > Arthropoda > Arachnida > Ixodida > Ixodidae > Rhipicephalus > Rhipicephalus annulatus. The sequence continues at coordinate 295,925 of WOVY01000895.1, read as the reverse complement.
AAACGTAACGATCATTTATTAGGCGGTAGAATCAGCGGGCAAGTATGCCGACGCTGCGCTTCAAAGGTTGAAGGAACACTCATGAAACCAAGCTTGGTAGCTTGGGTTATATAGCCAGCAGTGGTGACGTAAGCCTCCGGTGAAACTACGGTGGCGTTGCCTTTTATCATAAGCGTGTTGCAGCAAGTGGCCATGTCACGCCGGGCTAACAGTGATGAAGTGGAGGCTGCGCAAGACTCTGCGCAGTAGTCACCACAAGTGCATGATTCTCGAGACATGTCAATTTTTCGTTGGTATATTTTTATTTTACAAATTATGGCACACTACCATACAGCTGATGTTACACGCAATCTTTTGTGCAACGGGACTAATTGCGATTTGTAGATCTGCTCACCCCTCCTTTTAACACAGATTTCAGCTAGAAGGTTCTGGCATTCCTTCTGTTGCTTTTGTTATCTTTCTTTTTTACACTTGTATTTGCGCACGTGATGCATATACATATGCATTTATTTGTCTAATCAAGTCCCCACCCTTCGATACCGCTCAATAATATCCAGTATTTCTTGTTGTTACAATTTATATTCCTACAGTTTACTTTGAAAACTAGGCGCACACTAATTCGCTGCTGTTTCTTGATATTCTATGAAACTTTTCACAATAGCCCGATTTTATACATGTACATCCTTATTCAGTTGAAACTTTCACGACAAGCTACTATGTTACACGCAAGTGATGCTCAATATCGATCGATCGATCGATCGATTGATTGATTGATTGATTGATTGATTGATTGATTGATTGATTGATTGATTGATTGATTTATATGTGGGGTTTGACGTCCCAAAGCCACCATATGATTATGAGAGACGCCGTAATGTAGAACTCCGGTAAATTTGACCACCTGGGATTCTTTAACGTGCGCCCAAATCTAAACCCATGGACCTACAGCAATTTCGCCTTCATCGAAAATGCAGCCGTTGGAGCAGGGATTCGATACCGCGACCTGCGGGTCAGCAGCCGAGTACCTTAGCCACTAGACCACCGCGGTGGGGCCGCTGCTCACTATCGAATCGAAGGACCAGGCTTGGTCAAGCTGGTGTTCACTAGCTTTTTTTTGGCCATCTACTGTCTCTTTTTTATTTAAAATCAAGTATTTGATAAAATTTCATCAGGTGACCTCTTGTTACTACCTTAGAATCAAAGGCATGACTGCCTTAGCATTAATTTATACCACCCGCCACGGTGGTCCAGTGGCTAGGGACTCGCTGCTGGCCCGCAGGTCGCGGGATTGAATCCAGGCCGTGGCGGCCGCATTTTCGATGAAGCCGAAAATGCTTGAGGGCCAGTGTGCCTCAAGTGTGCCCAGGGTTCTTTACTGTCCATTAAGTGGACATTAAAGAACCCAAGGTGGTCAAAAACTTCGTAGCCCTTCCCAACGGTGTCTCTTATAATCGTATGGCTCTTTTGGACGTTTAACCGCAACATTTATTATTTGGCGCTAATTTACATCAGGTGGCGTCTTGATGACAGCTTGGCATCCATGTGCGAGATGCAAATGTAGCACTGTTTTTCTAGACACTGTGGCTCTTGCACGCAGTCCACATATACGTGTGATTGAGATTATTGGATATCGTACGTTCTGGTGACGCATGCTTAAGTATGCTATCGCTGCGCCTATCCGAGAAATAATCCTTTATTCCTGGCGCAACATGTGCACGGGGTGGCATAGCATTGAACGAAACTGACGTATGACGTACATGCGTGCAATTTTTCCTTTTATATTGATTTTTCTTTTCCCGTCTCAGTTGCTTTTTCGGGTATTCTTTTTTTTCTTTTTTTGTCATTTGCATTGCATTTACAGAGTGCTACTTTCGAATAAATTTTACTTGAAGACTATGCAGTGTCGACGTCATCTTGCTGGTAGTCTAGTGTTTGCGCTTATTACCAATATAATGCATTCGTTCGAACTCACCCAACAAGTAACCTTGCTCTTGTGACCGCTTCGTTCTTTTCTGTGCACAAGCCAGTATTGTCAACCTCGAAATAAGGATGGCCTAATCTTCTGCTCACTGTGATTGGTCACAATCCATGCTACTTCGGGTAAGGTTCTATCCCTTGGCTTTGGTTATGAAGACTTGCCGCCTTCACTTCGACAATTGAGCAGTTTCAGCACTATTTTATACAGAAAGCTGTTATGAGATCAAAAGCTTGGTCACGCGCAGCACCGTAGTTGTCCGCCGCCGCCGCTGTCCGTAACCGCATTCACGAAGTAAGAAAAAAAAACCCAGTACCAAGGACACAGTGCGGCTCGAACCCGGGTCAGGCACTGAGCCACGCCAGTGCTTGGCACTTATTCGCAAATTTTTCTTAGACAGGCTTGATGTAGGGAAAGTAATTGCGTTATTATGAGTAATAAAGCGTTTTAGAACAGCAAAATAACAACCAGGCGTCACGAAATGCGATTAGTGTAACGAGTTGGTCGTCCAATGCGGTAGCCTATTGCAAAATTGTTGTTGTTGTTGTTGTTCACCTATTGATTGTGACGCATACCCACTGTGGTGGATAGGCCAAGAATTGAGTGGTTTTAAAAATTACTCTTCAGATTTGGAATAATGGAGGTATAACAGAAAGATTACCGATAGCCTAGGAAAGTGTGGTGCTTAATTTAATGCATGCAAATAATTCCATAAAGGAATTTGTTCTCAGAATAGAGCAATCATCTGATTTTTATACGTATATAATTATGTGGACAAGTTAGGAGTTAGGATAAGGGAACTGGTTAAATAGTCAACCTATTAGTTTCATCAATATAGTCCCGCACGGCCGCGCATACTGTCACATTAGAGAAACCAGAAATGAAAGCTCTAAAGGAGAAAACGACAGGCACAGATAAGCTCATACCAACACCACGTAAAAGTATCTTTAAACGGGTTTTTCTTAATGTGTTAAAGCGCCTGCAGGTCAAAAAGAAATGATCTATTGTTTCCAGTTCACCACATAACGCGCACAGTGGCGAAGGTGCCTGAGCAGACCTGTGTTTATATAAATTTAAATTTGGTACCCGGCAACGGAGCCTTGTGATAGCTACTTCTTGTTTACGAGTCCGGCAAAAGTCTCTTCGCCAGGGATATACTAAATGGAGACATTCTGTAGAGTTTGTTAGTGCTGTACCTCTTAAGACTTCCACAAGCGTACGTCTACGGAATCGAGCAGCAGTCACATAAGCGGATGATGCACAGAGTGGTAGAATTGGTTCGCTGATTGACGACTTAGCGAAGGAATCGGCTATTTCATATAGAAACAAGCCTTTATGTCCAGGCACCCAAACTAATCGTACTTTTCTCAAATGCGCAGTTACTAGTGCACGAAACGCCTTTGTAACTTGATTACCAGCACCAACAGAAAGTGCCGCACAGAGAGATAGGGAATCTGTTATTATGACATCCGATGTAATTTGTGTATCTAACTTTTGTAAGGCAAGCACTACTGCCAGAAATTCAGCCACAAGAACGAGTATGAAATTAGGTAGTCGAAGGGAATAAATCCAATCTAAAATCGGGCTGCAAATACCAACTCACAACTTCTCGCCATATTGCGATGCGTCTGTAGCGAAAATAACGTTCGTTGTAATACTGCGCAGGTTATCTTGTAGTAAACCATCCAAAATATTATGGGGAAGTAATTTGGCATTATTAGAAAAAATGTCGAGAAATTGAATTTTCACAAAAAAATGAATTATCCCGACTCGTCATGATGCCGCATATACGTGCGTTTAGAGTCTCCAGTAAATTGTGCACAAATATAATTTGTGGGGTGTGAAATCGCGGCCGTCTAGAGCCAAAAAACTGATTCTGGGGTAGAAATAAAGGCTGTTTTTCAATGTCATAATGGTGATTCATAAATTCTTAAGAATTTCTGAACAGTCAGAAGGCGAATTCTACAAGAAAGCGGAGGGACCCTCGATTTGAGATACAACACATTATTAGCAACTGTTTTGGGAAGGCCAAGGCATAAGAGTAAAGCTTCTCTTTCCTGAAGAGTTAGAGGCCGCAACTTGTAAGCTGGAACTGCAGAGAAAAGTACACAACCAAATTCCAAAATGGGACGAACGTACATGCGATATATTATTACCAATGTGTCTCTTCTCATATCTATGTGGTGGTTGCCTGCCTACTTAATAAGCCAATGGCCCGCCCACCTTTTCCGGCAATATATTCGATATCAGGTCGCCACTTAGCGATGTGTGATAAATTACTACAAGGTAACACATTCCACCTGTGGTATATCCTCATGATGGTAAGACAGAGAGATTTGCAAATGGTAGTGCAGCGGGAAAACAAAGAGGGCACATTTACTCAGATTAAGTAGAGAGCAGTCGCCATCGAGCCAGCACTCCAATATATTAAGGTAAGTCTGCAGCCGTTCATATAAGGTCTGAATGTCATCTGCCATTGCAAAAAACGCAATATCGTCTGCATGAACATAAGCTGTTATAACCTGTTTACGAGGAATGGTGCTCATTAGTAAATTAAATAGCACCGGGGAAAGCACTGAGCCTTGTGGTACTTCCCTCGTTTGGGTATGAGTAGATGATAAAAACCCATCTTCAAAACGATAAAATTTCCTGTCTGCAAGAAAATTGTAACCCACGCTACTATATACGATGGAAAATCAAGGTATTCAAATCGATCTATAAAAATACAGTGCTCCACTATATCATATGCTTTAGCGAGGTCTAAGGTAACCAAAGCTGCATATTTTTATGTAGCCGAGCTAATTGAAGCCGACTTTCTAAATCATAGGGGACATGCCAAATTGAACAACCAGCCCCGAACCTCATTTGACAGGAGCTTAGAATTAACCTCACGGTAGTAAGTTCATTAATTCGTACATTGATGATTCTCTCAACGAATTTCACTAAGTTTGATGTCAGTGCGATCAGCCTTATGTTATCCAACATGTATGCTTCATTTTCATTTTTGAGCAACAATACAATTCAGGCAAGTTTTCATTCTGGAGGTATCTATGCGTTCCCTAACGAATAAATCACTAGTTCTAGCAAAAGATTAGGCGATCCCTGGAGTAAACATTTTAACATAGAGTTCGAATTTCCATCTGGTCCGCCAGATGTCCTCGGTAAGCATAATACCGTCTGACTCAATTCAGTTAAAGAAACTTCTGCAAATTCATGCAAGTTTACCAGCATGGACCGAATAGACGAAAGATTAGCAGTGAAGCGGTATTCTAAACTTTGCGCTATGTCTTCTAGAGAGGTGTTCATTTCTTGGGGCATCAAGACACATGACTGCCACGTTAAAGGTGCTGGCAGTACTTTTCTTGTCCGAAGATAAGCGAACAAAGCACGCTTATTTTTGGATTTAGAAAGATATTCAAAATGCCTGCTGTCGTAGTCTTCTTTCGCGTGCTTCACTGTACGCTTAAATACGCCTGCAAGGAATTGATAGTCCTTCCAGTTTTTAGGGCTCTGATTATGAAGAAGTTTTTTTCCAAGCGGCTTTTCGTCTTCTATAATCGCGCGTATACACTCATCGTTCCACCAACGAGAGGGGGATCGTTTATTCGGTGGAATGGAAAATTCTGAATTTTCTCTAGATCCCTCCAGCATTGAAGCAATCGTAGATGCAATCTCTTTAGTATTGGCATTTCCAAGCTTGGAAATGGCAGAATGGAGGCAGGATTGAAATTTGCTATGGTTGATGTATGTGCATTTTGGCTGATCTAAGGTTATTGTTGGACAAGTAACATGAAAAACTACAGGAAGATGGTCGCTGTTAGTGGTCGAATCCAGAACAGCCCATGACGAAACCTTTATTGCATTGGAGCAATACGTTGAATCCAATACTGAACAAGTCGGACCTCGCACAAATGTTACATGACCTTTATTCAGACACGAGAGGTTGTGAACGATAGTCCAGTTCCACAGTCACCTACCACAAGAATCTGTCCTTATACCCCAAGACAAATGATGTGAATTAGTCTCCTGTGAGTACAATTTTCTTTCTACATGCTACCAAAACGCGCTCAAGATAACGCGTGCTTTGCACATCGGAGGGTAAGTAACAAATTATAATTGAAAAAGGGTGGTATCCGGGGAGACCCATGTCTAATGCTAATAATTCACAATCCGAGTCTAACATTCTGAAAGAAATTTTCGCCCTATGGCATAATTTACTCGATACAAGGATCAACAAACCACCACCACGTGATGGGCGATCTGACTGAAAAGAACAAAAACCTGCAAGATGGAAATTTTTATCTGGTGTAAGTCAAGATTTTGGAGAATTATAATATCAAGAATAAAGTTATTGCAAAAGTAATCAAAGTCGGTTGAGGCTGAGAATACAGAACGGCAGTTCCACTGTAGTACCCTCAGCTGACCTATGGTGTTGGACGCACCGCAGAGGCGCATGTCGCGCCTTTGTTAGAGCATCTTCAAGCGAAACAGCTGATTCATTCGGTTTAGAGTTGGACTTAAGATCGGTGAAGGTAAGGGATCTGGTACGTTTATTGGTTCGTATATCGAGTTCCATATCTGTAGCAGCATTTGTGCTCAGCTGAGGCGTATGTCGGTCCAAGTGCACCTGTGTTCCTGACTGCTTAACCCTGCCTGCAGATGCAGAAAGTTCGTTCAACTTTACATTGTGTAGCTGAGTGGCATCGCTGTTAATGTCCGATACCGATACTGCAGGTTCCGTACTAGTCAGTATTCTTTGTCCAACTGACTTGAAAGAATTCGCACCAAACAGTCGGAAAGGTTAGGTATGAGTTTATCCATTGCCCTACTCACTGCCCACAGCAGTTTCAATGGCCTGCGACAGATTTGAGTCCATACTGTAAGTGTAGCGCGCTGTAATGCCAGAGTATACAAAAGCTCTGTTTCTAACTATGTCAATGGCTTCTCTTCGAGAACAGCGGCGGCGGTCAATAACTTCTAGGATTTGAACCTCCTGGGAACGAGCGGAACAGTCAGTGTTGTCGGCGCAGTGACTCCCCCCACAGAGACAACACTTTATTTTTCCGCTGTTGCAGTACACTTGTTTGAAGAATGGCTCCCTCCGCAGCTGCTACAACGAACGTTACATTTACATCCTCCCGCACTGTGGCCGAATAACCAGCAGTTTTTGCACTGCATTGGACGAGAAGCGAGGGGCTCTACTCGAAAGATCAATGGCCATAATTTTATTTCTGACGGGCATTTTGTGCCCACAGATGTTGCGATGACAAGTTCGGTTGGTCTTAGTCGACTAGGCCATTACACCGGTAAATTGAAATTACGCCTGCTCCAGAGAGCCTGTCTAGGGTCTCAGCTGGACTCAACTTGGAGTCGACTCCGTGTACAAGGCCTTTGGTACATTTAGGGTGAGGCGGAATGAAAGCACTCACCGGGGTAGCAGCAAACAAGGTGCATTTGAGAATATCGTGCACGCAGGTCTGATCCGGCGACCTACACACGACTCCTCCTCGCCCAAATGGGCGCCCTTCTGTGATGGTCTAGAAAAGGTTTGAAGTTGTTTTAAGTTCTTTTTGGACCGCCTGGGGGTTTGTAAGTCTGATGAAGCCTCCATTTGTAGGTACCAGTGCCACGGGAATGCTGTCAATGCCACTGCGGAAAAAGGAGTCTAGCGGCAATTCATTAGATGGCAGGGACGCTGACCAGGTGGATCGCGCCTGGCCAGGAGAAGTAGTCGACATGAGCACTAGAGATATGGTTACACTCAGAAATAGATAAACTAGAGAATCGGACTCTAAGACAGAAAGTTAAAACCACTCAATCCTCAGCCAAGAACACCCCAGCAAGTTTAGCACGGGCAAGATTGGAGGCGGGACTAGAACAGTCTTGCGAAGAATCTTCCCTTAAGAGGCCACGCCTGGAAGAATCGACTGAAGCTTGTTTTTAATTACTTAATAACTGTGGCCCATAGCCACTTCAGGCATTATTCCTCATCATCGTCAGCCACTGCATGAACAATTGGCACAAAACTCCTTGCAAGTGTTTAGCGGATACAACGCTTCCCACAAGAATGACGAAAAATAACAGAGCGAATGCTGGTCTACTACCCTAAACATATTATTAATTATGCCGCAGTGGGTATTCAGGAGCTTTACTGGCAGAGTTAATGCAATCAGGGTTTATATAATGATTTGAAAGGTCGCTCTCCTGGCTTTCGCTGTGATTGTGCTGCGCCTTCTGCGCAGGCATGGCGTTTTCTTTTTAGGTGTACCAGACTTGCCAGACCTTCTGGGTATATCTTTAAAGTTCCGTGACATTAGGTTGGACAAGAAAGACTTAACTTGCCTTCAAACACTTGGACAAAGAAAAAAACTCACCACATGTCGTTTACACTCGTCAAACGTGCTAAATGAGGGACTAAGCGGCGATTCTGAAGTCTTTTTCAAGTTCTGCATAACAACATGGAACGCATAGAAATACTGCCCAGCAAAGCGAGTGAAACCTTTTGTTAATTCATCAGCTTTTGTCAGCTGAAGGACATCCTTCCAGTTCCTTTCAAGACCCGGGGACACCCGCAGGTCACGGGATGGAATCCCGGCTGCGACGGCGGCATTTTTGATGTAGGCAAAAATGCTGTAGGCCAACGCGCTCACATTAGGGGCACGTTAAGAAACCCCAAGTTGTCAAATTTCCGGAGCCCTCCACTCCTATTCCTCTCATGATCATATGGTAGCTTATGGACGTTACACCTCACTTATCAATCAAAACTTGGGCGCAAGCCTGTTTTTTTTGTAGGATCGAGTTGGAAAAAGTAAGCGTATACTGATCCACGAGACCAAAATTATTGTGCTAAAATACTCAAGGAGGTGTGGTAGCAAGCACCTTCATATGGCCTTGAGAGCTTCGATATCGTCCCTGATCCCGATTGAGGTGGCGGGGCTAAGACGTAATTTGTTCCGCTTTAAAGGTGCCAGCGCTATTTTTGATGAAGGCGGGACCGGGAAGGGCTGTATAGGTTTACTCATGCGCTTTTCTGACTAGTTCTGGTGAAAAGTAGTGCTGGAATAACTGGATTATATGTCCACTAATTTACACCCGTTTGCAGATAACATAGGTGCAGGAAAAGCACGTTTTTAGCTTGCGATGTATACAAGGTCATTTACATAAAACGTGCTTACAGCATGTAAACGATTGCCATCATTTTATCAAAAAGAACGTATCAATCGCGCACTGCGTTTAAATGATCACATAAATAATCAAGTCATTGATTGATATGTGGGATTTAACGTCCCAAAACCACAATATAATTATGAGAGGCGCCGTAGTGGAGGGATCCAAAAGTTTTGAACACCTGGGGTTCTTTAACGTGCCCCCAAATCTAAGCACACGGGCCTACAACATTTCCACCTCCATCGGAAATGCAGCCGCCACAGCCAATAGATCACTGCGGCGGGAAAATAATCAAGCCAATGAAAAGCCTAAAAGCATTCCTCGTGAACGATATTTTGACACAAAATATTTTGTTACCACAAACCTTTCCCAACGCCAGTGCGTTTTTCCTTCTCAATGAGAATCATTTTGCCAAAATAATTTCTATAGGCTCTGCAAAACTTTCAATAGGCCTTGGAAGTTTTTCGATTCATGCTTGGCAACTTGAGTGCGTCGACACCCTAGGTTTTTTTTTTTTTAATCAAGTCCCCTATCACCAAGAACAATCTTCGCAAAGGTGATGTTTCAGTGAACAGCAGCACATGAGTCAATTATTGTAAGTGTACACAGCTTTTAGGGGCGAAGCTCCTTACGCCGACGCCGTTGGTCATAGGTCCCTTGTCGTCGTCGTCCGAGCGAAGCGTCCATACGTCCGTCCTTGCTTACGTGCGTGCGTCCATCCGTCCGTCCGCTTCACTCCACTCGTCATCGTTTACCTCGTGGATCTGCTGTGATTTTTTAACCAGTCAGGCAGCCAAGGGAACACAGCCTATGTAACATTTGGCCCTAAATTTGTGATCTGTAACATTTTTCAGTTCAAGACGTTCAAAAATGTAGCCCTCAGATGCTTTGATTACACTCTGTTAGTTTAATTAGCATTCACTACAATACTGCTGAAGCTGTGAGTGACAAAAATGCCGTTAATTTCTACAGTGAAAATGATTCGGCTACTCTAGTAGACAGGCTGCACGGGTCGAAGCTAGCAATGACACTAATTCCTAGACACCTGGGGCTACCAAGACGTCGCTATTTCAAGCATCGTGACAACTGTTTCGATGGACGTAAACGCCTCAAGCGTCCGAGTACCCTGGTCTGCTTAGCACAGACGAAGGCCATCGTCCCTTATTTATAGCACTTTCACTGCTCCGCGTTGGAGAGGCTTAGTATACGGTCACGTTCAGTGAGGCGGATATCAGTGAGTCTCGAAGCAGGAACCCGCGAACATCTGCCCTGGGGCTGCATCCGTGAACACATGTTATTCGTCTTGATAATGACAATTGCTCTGCTACATGAGCTGAAGCGGTGGCGAATTCCTTCCCGTAAATATCAAGCACACGCGAAGAGTTGAATCCTTAAAATTTCGCTGGTAATACCAAGTTTCATCCCATATAATAAAACTTCCTTTGGGCCTAGTGGATGCATAATCATGAACTGAATTTAACAGCGAAAACACAGAACACGTCCCGCAGAGAAAATAAACGACACACTAGCGCTGTTTTTTTAGGGGCGAAGCTCCTTAGGGCGTGGGCTGTGCGTCCCCTGTAGCCTGTATGTAGCCACCTCTAGTTTAGTTCTTGCAGTGTTCACTAGATGGCGGTACCGTCCCCTGTATGTAGCCACCTCTAGTTTAGTTCTTGCAGTGTTCACTAGATGGCGGTACCGTCTCCTGTATGTAGCCACCTCTCGTTTAGTTCTTGTAGTGTTTACTAGATGGTGGTACTTGTAGCTGATGATGAAAAGATGCAAGATGTTATAAACTAGAAAGCGGTACTTGTAGTTGATGAAAGACGCGAGATCATATAAAATAGGAATGATGTCACATATGGCGCGTGTCATTGGTTGAAGGCAATCGTTCGATTTAGTGCGGCGACGTACGCTAGGGGGAGCGATGTAGTAAAGTCGAGTGGGCAAAATGTACAGAGGATTCATGGTTTACCAGGTTTACCTCTGGAGCTTCGCCCACTCATCATCATTCACTTCGTGGATATGGCGGAATTTTTTTTGTACCCCACAAACGTTTTAGACAAGTGAGACAGAGGTGAAAAGGGGGAATCAGATACACGAACACAACAAACGGTATTCACTAGAGTGCAGGGACAAGGACCTATCACTGATATGATTTCTTTTGAAATGTGAAAAGCTTCCAAGGTCAGCCGCGCATGCTCATTTTGGCTTCTGCCGAAGCTCGACGTGTGGTCGAATCACTCTTGAAAACTGCTGAAGGATTTAACATGGGCCACATGATATATTCTCCCTTATCGGCATTCTTTACTTTGTCGCTCGTTGACACTTCTTCCCCTTTGACCAACGTAGGCCTTACTACATGAGAGTGGAATAGTATAAGCCACGCTGACTGTACAGAGGACCTAGGAGTCACCATGTCGAATTTGGCATCCTCCGTTGCCCACACGGCACCTGCGGGAGCATATATCTGAAAGCTTCTTCGGCGCAGACAACGCCATTGGGACGCCATGTCTGCCGGCAACTCTCTAGAGTTGATGATGGGCGATCCAAGCACTCGTGTGCGTCGTTTCATTTCTCTGCGGGGCGTGTTCTGTGTTTTCCCTGTTAATTTTAGTTCATCCCCTGCAGACTGGGATTTTCGTAGGGTTCTTACGGAGCCGTATTTGCTAATAAAAACACACTTAGATTGTCCAGAATAGCATTCACAGCAATATGACCAATATTTAGGTCATGTTGAAATTGAGCTTGAGGTTTTCCATGACAAAATATTATTGAATACCCGCAGTTATACGGAGCAACACATCAATCTTCTCATCAAAATATACAGGGCACATCACGTTTTTTAATGATAAAGTTTTGTTTTGTTTTTGCTTCTTGAATTCTACACTGTGTTGAATAATTTGTCATTTTCACCGGGACTCAAAATTAAACAAGGAAAGTTCTTGAATATGCAAACGCCATTACTGAAAGTGTTAGCCATAAACACATCTCGGTTCATTCTTGTTTTCTTCAAATTGTTAGCCAGAGTGATTCCCTACATATCATTTTCGATTTCCTTTAAAGTGCATGAAGCAGGAATAGCCTGTAATATTTACAGTGATCCACAGTCTTGGAAATTTTTCCAATCTTGCGAAGGCGCTCGGTGTTAAAATAGCTTACAGCCAAAACCCACGAAAACTTACGCTGCCAAACTTAAAATGGAGAATTGTGCGCTAATACACTAATAAACCACATTACGGAGGGACAGCGCAGCATTACTTCTACGAGCTTTTAAAAGCGCGTAAAGAGCTATATAAAGTGCGCAACGAAAAATTTCATTGCTGAGTTGCCTACCGGCAGTGCGAAGAATCCATCCAGGGTTCCATAATTTTTTTTTCATATCCACTGAAGAAAAGAAACAGGAGTGAAGGCGAGTCATGGTTTTTGAACCAAGCTCACTTTGACGACAATCCTTAAATTACAGTGTCCGCAAAGGAATCTGCCATCGGTAACTTGTGAACATGCAGTACATTTTATTTTAAATGCTAAGCATCGGGCTCAGCAATTTCGGAAAACACTGGTGCAACAGAACGACTGAGTTGTGAGAAACTGCTGAGAATTCCGATACATTACATTCAATGTGTTCGTATTCATTGTGGAACTAGAACTTTTACGCCGTAATTTACTTGCGTTAGTTTCTGAATTATCAAAGTACACGTTAGTTTAGTTTTTACGTTTAGCGTCAGATTTTTTCGCAGTGAAACGTGCTATTATTCTTTTGGAATAGTTTTTCTAGCCAATCGTTTAGATTACAGCATAAAATTTACCTGTGTTCTTGCATAACTTGTTCCTAAAAAAATACTGGCGGTCCTCAATTCCGTGACTCTAAAACTGGCTGTAGACGAAAACTAACAATGGGAAACTATTGTTGAAGAGAAATTGTGACTCTGTTAGAAGTGGTGTCAGCGTGTATTTTCTAATCTTGCTGGAGTGCTACTTATAACACCACACAGATAAGGAGGGGGTTTTGGGTTTGATGCTTACTCGTGGCATATTGTTATTTTTTTACATGAACTGTTTTGTGCTGGGTTCCACAGATATTTCAGTGACGCACTTGCGTAGCAGAAGTTTCGTCTAAAAATCACGATCATAAAACAGAAGTACCTGCAGCGGGAGTCGCGCCACAATCTCTCGGTAGGGAAGAATAGCTGCCGGGCACGCTATCCGCCACGTCACATTCACATACCTTGTAGGTTTTAAAAACACACCTTTCATACTAGAACTGCGTAATGAGGTTCTTCAGTTGTTTAGATTATATGGACTACTTTGCATCATTAACGACCACATTCGTAATATAATGGCGAGTCCGTTTTCTGTTTTTTCTCACTTTATAAAAACCCCACATGAAAGTAGACACACATCAAGGATGCTATACAGGAATACAACACAATACAGCACAGAAAAAGCTAAGAAAGCAACGCAAATGCTGCATCCTATCCCGACAGCATCTCATTGCTCAGTGCTTGAAGCTATGCGGGGCTCTTCTACGTAGAGGATGTGTTGATGATTGATATGTGGGGTTTAACGTCCCAAAACTACCATATGATTATGAGAGACGCCGTAGTGGAGGGCTCCAGAAATTTCGACCACCTGGGGTTCTTTAACGTGCACCCAAATCTGAGTACACGGGCCTACAGAGCCACGAATGTGTTCCACGTGAAAGTCATATTCCATAAGAAGGAGACTCCACCGCAGGACTCGATTATTTAGGTGCCTAGCTGACTGAATATAAGTCAATGACTGGTGGTCAAATTGCAACGTGAACGGCTTGCAATAGAGAAAAATGTGGTATTTGCGAACAGCCCAGACTACGGCAAGGCCTTCTCTTTCAATTGTGGAGTAGGCTGCTTCGCGGGGTAGTAATTTACGGCTCGCGTAGGAAACTGGGTGCAGACGGCCTTGGTGTTCCTGGAGCAATACTGCTCCTAAGCTCCGCGAAGACGCATCCGTGCGCAGAACAAATGGCTTATGCACGTCGGGTGACTTCAGAACAGGCTGCGTGAACAATAGATTCTGCACTTGTCGAAACGCTCTCTCATGTTCTTCACCCCATAATAACTTATTGGGGTGGCCTTTCTTTGTAAGTTCTGTGAGCGGAAATGTCAACTCAGCGTAATTGGGCAAAAAGTCGCGGTAATAACCTGATAGGCCGAGAAAGGCTTTCAATTCCTTCTTGGTGCTTGGCGGCACAGCCGCTTGTATCTTATCAGTAATGCTCTTACTCGTCTGCAGCATATCTTGCCCAACAGTGTGGCCCAAAAAAGTGGTAGTCGGACAGCCGACCGCACATTTTGCTGGTTTTATAGTTAGACGAGCCGCTCTGACGCACTCAAACAATCTTTTTAGGGTTTCTAAGTGTTCTTCCCAAGTTTCAGTAGCGACAAGCACATCGTCGAAGTAATATAGCATATTGGGAATCCCCTCGGTGACGACTCGCATTAACCGATTAAATACTGCCGGCGCAGTCTTGATGCCGAAGGGCATAAAGTTGAAGTGGTACAAGCCAGATTCACATGAGAAAGCCGTGAGCTCTTTCGACTGACTGGCCATAGGTACCTGCCAGTATCCTTTAGTAAAATCAAAGCGCGAGAAGTAGTTGCATCCCGTAAGCTTAGCGAACATCGTATCTGTGCGAGGGATCGGCTCACAATTCGGAAGTATGACCTTGTTCAGTTGTCGGAAGTCAATACACAAACGCATGGTGCCATCTTTCTTCTTGACGACCACTATGGGCGAGTGATAGGCTGACGTTGACCTTTCAATGACACCTAACTGCAGCATGTCCTTCACTTCCTCCTCGATGGCACCTTTGACAGTAAAAGGTAGCGGGTACTGTCGGACCTGTATGGGAGCCTCTGATGTAAGCCTCAACTCACAGTGAACAATGTCAGTGTTCCCAGGTACATCTGAGAAAACGTCTCTGAATTCTTTAAGAACCGCTGTGGCTTGCTGTCGTGCATCAGCGTTGAGCTCCGATGCTATGGTAACATTCGTCCAGTCCTGTGTCTGTTCTAGTGCGATATGGGGCACTTCGTCGGACTGAACCTCGTCTGTGTCACTTGGCAACGTCGTGGTAACGCCTGCAACCGTTCGTTGGCTTAGTGGCTTGCGTTCCTCATACTTCTTTAACATGTTGATGTGAAAGAGGGTAACCTTGTGGCCCAGGTTTACTAGGTAATCCAGTTCGCTGCGTTTCTCAATAACAGGGAAGGGGCCCTTCCAGGAAAGCACCAGCTTGTTAGCATCGGCTGGTAACAACACCAGCACCTGGTCACCAGGGACAAGTTCGCGCTGTCTCACTTTCTTATCGTAGTACCCTTTCTGCAGCTTCTTCGCCTTCATCAATGCTTCGTGTGCGAGCGCACAGGTGCGTTCTAAACGTTGCCGCAGCTCCATCATATGCGTGTATGTCGTCTTGGTCTCGTCATCGAGGCGAGGGTTCGTCCAGAGCTCCTTGAGAACAGCCATTGGCCCTCGCACGTATCTACCATATAATAATTCAAAAGGAGAGAATCCAGTGCTACGTTGGGGAAGCTCTCGGTAGGCGAACAGTAACGAACCAATGTAACGGTCCCAGGTTTTCGGACGCTCTTGACACATTCGCCCTATCATGTGTTTTAATGTTCCATTAAAACGTTCAATCAAACCATTGGCCATCGGATGGTATGGCGTAGTAGGCAGTTGTTTGAATGAAAGCAGTCGGCTGAATTCCTTCATAACTGCTGACATGAAAGACGTGCCGCGATCACTGATGATCTCTTTAGGTATGCCAACGCGAGAGAACATTTCCAGGAGACCCTACGCAACCTGTCTCGCTTCACTGGAGGAAAGTGCTACCGCGTCGGGGTATCGCGTCGCAAAATCTATCATTGTCAGTATGTAGCGATTGCCCTTTTCAGATGTTGGTGACAATGGGCCGATAATATCAATGCCAACTCTCGTAAACGGTGTCTCGATGATAGGCGTGGTGCCCAAGGGAGCACGTCCCACCAGGTGGCGTGGCACCATCCGTTGACAGATGTCGCAAGATTTCACGAAGCGTTTTGTGTCGGATTGGACACCCGGCCAGTAGAACTCTCCAGTGACCCTGCTTACTGTCTTCGTGATACCTTGATGGCCGGCTAAGATGCCTTCGTGGGCTAGTTTCAGCACCACCTCACGCAACTGTCGTGGTACAACAAGTTGCTCCAAATTAGTTCCATCTGGCAAGTTGTGCTTGCGGAATAAGGTTCCGTCCCGAATGAAAAACACCGTTTCTCGATCGTTCGACATGATTTTCTTGCCAACCGCCTCGAAACACTTTCGCAAAGTTTCGTCATCCACTTGATATTTTTTAAGCGCCTCACTTCCCACTTGTAAAGCAGGCAGAGTCATCACAGGTAAAGAAGTGTGCTTCTTCGTTTCTCCTGCTTTTCCCACGAGGACTTCTTCAGGTAGGGGCCACTTTTCCATGGCTTCATGCGGTGGCTCATACGCTTCCTCCGCATTCGATCTTGGTTGGGTTGCGTGCAAATTGCCAGATACATCCTGCTCACCATTGACAGCATTCCCTTTGCTAGAGTCTGTGCATGGTGCACGCCTTGTTTCCACATGGCCATGGTCATGCTGTGGTGCTGACTCATTCATAGGTAACGTATCCGGCAATGCCGCGCCCTTGATGTTGCCCAAAATTACGTCGTATAATGGGTCGGTCATACACTTAACGAGCACTTCTCCAGTAAACAATGTACATTGCAAAAGGACTTTTGCCTCTGAGAGGTATCGCACAGTACGGTCCAGTAAGTACACTGGGCTCGTCGTTCCCGTGAACTTCTCCTTCGGAACCAAGGATTGCCGCACAACGACCGTGTTGCAGCCGGTGCCTCGAAGCACATGCACTGGTCTGTCATCTAGGAACCCCTCCACAAAAGGCATGTCAGCGACTCCAACGTTCGCGGATCGTCGACTTGATGTGGCATTGACGATGGGTATTGTTCCGCCGTCTTGGAGAACAATGTAGCCACTCTTATGGTGTTCAGGTGTCAAGTCTTCGCATTTTTGCGATAGCATACATGATGCCTGGTCTTTGCCAAATTTTCTACCGGGGCATCTGTCACTGCTGTGTCCACTTTGTTTGCATACTCCGCATCGGCTGAAAGTATTCCCTTTCGTGCGGGACCAGCAGTCGGCTGCGCGATGGCCTGCCTTGTCACAAAGGAAACAGCGACTTGCAGGCTTCTCCGTCTTCTTCGCGGACTCCGGCTTGGACACCGAAGGTCCCGGATCCTTGGGAATTCGTTCTCTTCCTAAGTTTGTGAGCGCCCGTGCTTCCATGAAGTTATCGGCAGTCTCGCAAAGCGAACTCAGGGTTTTGCAACTCCCCTCCTTGAGAAAGATCCTGAGTGCCGGAGAACAACCCTTCATGAATTGCTCACTTATCATCAGATCTCGCAGGCTAGCAAAGCTTGTCTCCGTTTTTCCCACTTCAAGGCAACGGTCAAAGTAGCCGGAAAGTCTTGCAGCATACTGCAGACCAGTCTCGTTTTCTTCGGGCTTCACTTTACGAAATTTTTCGCGGTAGCCTTCCGCAGTATAGCGGAACCTCTGTAGAAGCGCCGCTTTCAGCTGATCATAATTCAGCACAGCTGTTGGATCTAACCGGCCTATGACTGTTAGCGCTTCTCCTGTCATGCACAGGCTAAGCGAAAGAGCCCACTTTTCACGCGGCCACCCTTGACATGTGGCGACCCGTTCAAATCGCTGCAGGTACGCGTCGAGGTCGTCCCGAGCCTCATTGAAGGGCGGAATCAGTTTATGAGGACTGCAGACCTCTGTTATTCCTCTGGCGCTCATGCTGGATCCTCCTTGTTCGTCAGCCACCATTGGCTGTACCCTGCTTGCGCTCTCCTGAAGTCGAAGCTTCAGTTCGAGGATCTTCAGCTCTTGTTCCTGCACCTACTGCTGCTGCTCTAACAGCTTCTGCTGCCTCTCAGCATTTTCTTTCGCGATCTCGCGCTCCCTAGCACGCTCATCTCGAGCTTCAACGCACTCTCGTTCAACCCACTCTCTTAGCTCCTCGTTCTCCAACCCTAGCTGTCGGCCAAGTGCAATAAATTTCTCCCTGTCCATGACAAAGGCTGCGTCTGAGTAATGGCTTCAAATTTTAATAAGCCATCCTGGAATCTTCTGATCCTGGCGAGCTCGCCAATTGTGGTAGTTATTGGACCCTCAGACGCAAAAACCCAAGACAAGGACAAGAGAAACATCTATTGACTTCACACACAAAACGATCACAACACGGTGGCTATCTGTACAACACACTGGCTCCATAATTCAGTCCTACAGTCCTTATGTCTACGCGCCCACGAGTAACCCACGCGTCCTCACTACTTGGAAGTCTAATTCCGTCGGGTGCCACTCACGCTCCCGCTGAAGATGATGGCGTCGACGACGCAACCTCGCCACGGGAAGGTTGCCAAGTGCACGGGAGCTCACGAGCAGACCATCAGCTGCTCGTGCTGGACCAGGCGGCCTCACGCTGCGGCCGACGCAACACCGAGGTCACACCTTCAATTGGCGGTTGTGCCGAACCGGCTCCGACGTGGCACCGTGGCCACGATCTCGGTGACTGGTTGTGCCGGACCCGAGTCTGGACAGGATCAGCCGCTTGCCCTGGCCCGCACGCTCGTCCGCCACAGGAACAGCATGTCAGGCCCGGCCCGGAACCGCCACTCGCCTCAGGAACATGCCACGCTCGTCCCGGTTGGGTTGGTGACACCCGCTCGTTGGTTCGGTCCCCTGAGGCCCAACGCCTAGCGCTCTTGCTAGCTGGCCACGTTCTTCCTCTGCCCGTCGCTGTTCAGAAACTCACGCGCTCACGTTCGTCTGATCCCGTGCACACTTTCGTCTTCGTCGATTATTTTCCGCTGTCGGTTTCACTTCCAGTTTTGATTTTGGTTGTGAGAAGCACTCTTACCACAGTGTCTAATCGCTCTGAGGAGTCCTCTAACTCTTCCTGAAGCACATTGTTTACTATAGCTGCACACTGCGACTTTGTCCCTGCTGGCCATCCGCGGTTCATTGCTACAGCTGTTTCTGTACGGGACATATGTGCTCCTCGGGTCCGTATTTTTATTTAATTATTTATTTATTTCAATACCCTAAAGGCCCAATTGGGCATTACATAGAGAGGAAGGGGGATTAGGTGAATACATAAGTTTCAAGCAATATTAACAGAAAACAGAATACCAAAAAGTAAACCATAAAAAGGAACAGCGCGTAAATCGAATCACAGCATCAAGTCGAATACGTTCACCAACATTAATCAAATACATATTTATTAGTACAATAATAATAAAAACACCTATGAAAATTACATGGAAGATCACTGAATAAGTGTCGGGAGCAAAAACAGCAGGCGAAACTTGGACAATCAGACACGGGTCAGCCATGTTTTTCACTATGCAAATAGTCCTGAAGCATGGAGTTAAATATGAAAGGATCTGTTGTTTCTGCGATGTTATGTGGAAGAGAATTCCACTCGATTATTCATAGTGATCACGGCGAATTGAAACTTCTTGGTCCTCGCAAAAATGGGTATTACATGATCGCATGATCGAGGCGGGTTGAAGTATGAGAGCTGGAAAGATATGAGACTGGGCGAAGAATGAGTTGCTGTGATCAAGTGAGTGAAAGAACGATAGTCGAGTATGTCGCCTGCGCATGGCAAGTGTGGTAAGGCTAAGGTCCAATTTTAGTAAAGACGCACTTATGTAACGTGAGTAGGATGATGAGATGAACCGAGCAGCTTTATTCTGTACCATTTAGAGCACGTTAGTAAGATTGATTCGGTGAGGATGCCATATGATTGAAGCGTATTCTAGGTATGTCTGAGCCAATTAATTGAAAGCGCGCAGTCTTGTGTCCTTATTAGTGAAATTCAAGCGACGTTCAAGAAAACTGAGTTTCCTGATGCCTTTTCAGTAGCATGCTCTATGTGAGCAGTCCAGCTTAGATCTGAAGTGAGTATTACACCCAGATACTTAAATGACGTGACTTTTTCTATTACCGAATTGTTTATTTTATAAGAGCTATAGCATGCAAAAGTGATATTAGTAAACATGGAGTGCTTGGTTTTTCCGACATTAATTTCTATTTGCCATTTGCTGCACATTCCCCTAACCTGGTAAGATCCTCTTGTAGTTCTGCAACGTCATCTGTGGAAGTTATTTGGGGCGGATTTCAACATGGCAGTGGAAGACACTTCTGCATACGAGTTTACTTTGTGTAAATCAAATACCTCTGATATTGCAGACAAGGCTTTCCCCACCAAGCGACAAGCCACGTAAAATAAGTGGAAGGCACACAGCAAAAACAACAAAGCAAACTCAGGCTCCAATACTGCAGTGCTCACAACCACTCGCTTTGCACCACTAGAAGAAAAACAGGAAGATGATGATGGCCATGAACTAGAAACCTCACTTAAGCCTCCCACTCATTTGAGATACTGCGAGGCAGTAAAACTAAAACGTCCCAAAAACAAATGAAAGTGGCCACGCCATCTTTAAAGGGGAAATAGACTCGGCTACTGTGTTAGCTGAGCTGGATAAACGCTTGGCATTTCTGCAAGAAAAAGCCCGTTGTCTGACGCAGCGTCGTGATGTGATACGTCAACGTATCCCCCGGCCATCCGACCACCACCCGAGCACACAAGCGTGTGAGCCCATACACATAGGACTCTTCCCAGGTAGACCACAAGGACTGTGCTGTAAGTGCCTTGTTACAAACTAGGATCTATTTTGCTGTAAGCTAAATGAGTGGATATCTGCAGCTGTGGAGGCCACTAGAGGAGATCCATTAGATGCTATTCTAACTACAGTTTTCAAGGCTACCGTCAGTTCTTCGGTCTACGAGTGCTGCGCCACAGCTGACCTACAGCTGCTATTGTTGTGGGCAGAGCGTCGTCGTACAGAAAAAACTCTTTCTCGCTCCCCAGATTTTTTTCGTGAATTGATGCAATCTAAACCGCCATACTTCACTGGCTCGTTGGCATGAAAATTGTCTTTCTAGAAGCAACTGGATGCAATGGTGCGCGTCACTTGGCCCTTTGTTCACAACTAATTCTATTTGGCGAACGTGTCGGGCGATGGAGCGAGGTGCACGAAAACCCGACTTGGTACCAGTGCGTGCCTGGCGTCTAGGAAAGTTCCTGCTCGATTAGCACTACAGGTTGCAATATTCTTGTACCCAAACTTTGACAGTGCGCCAACAACTGTTTCACAGCCGTTCTTCATTTGAAACAGGTGGGAGCAGTGCCAAGCCACGAAGGTCTTGAAGGTGTGGAGTCGTCGTTTACTATGGCCGACCTTGGCGGTGATCGACAAGGTGAAACATCGGACAGCTCCAGGCGTTGATAGCATCCCATATGAGGTGTACAAGAAAATGGAAGTGCCGGCACTTATGGCGCTTCTGGATAATTATAATGGGGTTTGGATGTCGGGGGAAGTCGCAGTGTCATGAAAACAGGCAGATGCTGTAGCCATCCCAAAACAACCCCATGGCGTTCTCGGGAACATGCAACCAATTACGCTGACCATAACCTTGTGTAAACTCCTAGAGTGAATGGTGCGCCTTACATGGTGCTTTGGAATGGTGGCTGGTCCACTCTACGAAAGGTTAAAAAACATGGTATACTTGATGTCTCCGATTTTTATGATAATTTCGCATGTTATGCCCACAAGACTGAATAGTGCGAAATGGTATTTCGTTTTTACATGAATTTTTTTTTCAACGGAGAAAAATTTGATAAGCGTTGCCGGTTGACGGCGACCATTTTACGAAGGGCGCTTTTTTTTTGAAGTTCGCGACCATGCCTACTGCCACTGATGCTATATACCACCAATATAATTTTTTGAAATAAACAGAAGCAAACAGGAAGTAGTTCTCATTGTTTTATGAAATTTTGATGTAACTTTATATTTTCGAAAATTGCCCCAATACGCTGCATTTTTAAAAATGAGTCGATTTCGGGACACTGCGGATACCTTGGTGAACACTTTGCGTAGCTCACGTTTGCAGTATGAATAGGTCTTTATGTGAACAAGCAACATGTGCATTTGTATATGCTTATTAGTTTTTAAAGTAATAAATTGTTATGCTCGAGTCATCCAAAAAAACCTAAGTGTTTTTTATTCAGAATCCAATATACAAGACGCACCCTCACTTTTGTTCACGATCCCGCAAAATGTTCTCAGAGCACTGAAGAATCATGATGAAAAAACACGTTGCATCATTTTTGTTGGAACAACAATTAAAAAATGTCAAAGATTAGATTTCAAGAGTTCAGTCACTAGTGCAAATAAAACATTTCTTGCGATAAAAACAAAACGAAATAAAACGCCTTTTTTCTCTTCTACGTTTGACTGGATGGTACTATCGATGTTTTTTTGGTGGATGGGAACTGTTTCATAACAAAAAATGATCGTTCCAAGTAAATTGATTTGCCGCAGAACGTGTTCCTTGTAGACGGGCTGCATGCACGTTTTCAATCATATTGTTTATGTTTTGTTTATAAAAGCAGTGAAGCTGAACTTACAATTGGCTAGCCTTGTTGATCATGCATCGCAAGGATCTATGAAATCTCAAATAGTGACATTGGCTAATGGCGAGTACCACAGCGAAAAATTAAGTGCTACAGCCGCACATCACTTTCTGAGCTTGGTCGTTTCACTAGAGAGAACAATAGAATATTGATTGCGTTGGTTACATGATGCATTTTCTCTGCTCGTCTCACTCCCGCCTCTTTGTGGATCCGCACCATGCGGATCGAGTGGCCCGGGCTATACGCCTATGTGTAAAGTCCCGCTCACGCTAGCGACAAGTCTGCCGTAACGGTGTGGTGCCGTTTACCGTCGGCTGCCGCAGTCCTCGGGAGAGCTGCGTCCATCCGTGCGTCCATCCGCCCGTCCGTGCGTGCGTCTGTTCATGCATCCGCACGTCAACCAGCGCGATCATCCATGCATCTGCCCCTGCGTCCGTCCATGCGTCCATCCGTCCGTGTAGCCATCCGTGCGTCCGTCCATGCATCTGTCTGTGTGTCTGTTCGTCCATCTAGTCAACACCCCAAATACCATAATCTCGAGACTTTCCATCATATATTCCGCATATAGAAGTACCGCCATCCAGCGCACATTCCAAGGACTTTCCAAGGACATTCCGAGAGGTGGCACACGCACACTTTCTTACGGCTTGCCCTTCGTGTGTACTTCCCACCTTTAACCATCTCGAGTTCATGGTATATACTAGTTCACTGTATTCATGGCACTGCGGCCCGACGCTCGCTAAATTTTTCTAAAACCAAGGAGGTTACGTCCAGCGAGTATAACGTAGCAACCCTTTCTTGTCATATAGTGCTCAATGTACATGCCGAAGGCTGCTATCGGGAATGAGAGACAGGAGTATTCGGCTTTTGCTTCGTGTCTACTTCCCACCTTTAACCACCTCGAGTTCATGGTATATACTGGTTCACTGTACTCATGACACTGCGGCCCAAAGCTCGCTAAACCTTTCTAAAACCAAGGAGGTTACGCCCAGCGAGTATAACGTAGCAACCCTTTCTTGTCATATAGTGCTCAATGTACATTCCAATGACTGCTAATGGGGAATGAGAGACAGGAGTATTCAGTTTTTGCTTAGTGTCTACTTCCTACCTGTAACCACCTCGAATTCATGGTATATAATGGTTCGCTATATTCTTGGCACTGCGACCCAACGCTCACTAAACCTTTCTAAAACCAAGGAGGTTACACCCAGCAAGTATAACGTAGCAACCCTTTCTTGTCATATAGTGCTCAATGTACATGCCAATGGCTACTAATGGGGAATGATAGTCAGAAGAATTCGTCTTTTAGTTAACGCGCACACTGCGAATTTCCTTTTGTTCAACAAAGCACAGGAGAAATCTCCCACCGGCACCACCTTGCATGTCAAAACGTAACACTGGTTACGCACTACGACGAGGGACGAACGGGTGCTGCTTGAAGAAGCTTCGCTCCTAAAAGGACGTAGTGGCTGTTCTTATTGATCGTGCAAAACGACATATCATCAGAAGATTTATGACTCGCTCCGTTCGGGAGGCATATTTCGTATTAAAAAATAATCCAGGCATTTCTACGGCGTTGTCAAAACTTTATTTCCTCCGGCCTAGTTGGGTTCTGATTGATCCACACCAAGGGGTTTGTCTTTGTTTATACTGTGCAAACACAATGTTTTGCATTTCTGCTTTGAAAAGCTTGATTGTTGATATCTACGCCGTCGACGACTTGAATGAACTGTGCATACGTTCGTCACCAACAGTGCAGTGTTACCTCTGTGACTGTGAGCTGTGTCCATTGAGAGATGGAATAACTAAAAGAACATTGGTGGCGCGCTTCGAGGCTGACATCCCCTAAGTGGTGTGGGAAAAGGGCTACCTTACAAAGAAAACATCACCTGTGGCTTCCTTTGTGATGGAGCTTGCAAACTAGATATCGAAATGGGTCCCGCATGAATACATACGTCGAAAACAGTCTGCGGCAATTCATGAAGCAAAATAATGCGATCAGCAAGCATCATTTGAACTACACTTCGACTTCACTGAAAATTGGACAGCAGTTATTCCAAATGAAGTTCAGTCCTATCATTGGCACAAGAAACAAGTGTCGATTTTTACTTGTGTTGTAGCTACCAGAAAAGCGACACGTAGTTAAGCAGTTATAAGCGGTGAAATATTACATAACACAGCCCATGCCTGCTTCGCGTTAAGCAAATTCAACGAGTGCCTTTAAATAACCGCTGAAATCTGTGTCACCTACGTAAGTCATGAGGCAGCAAGTCACTTCAAGAACAAATTTCGGTTGTATGAGCCGTCACGCAAAGGCTACAAAACAACAAACTGGCTCTTCTCTGCGACTGGACGTGCAAAAAACTCATGTGATGGAATCAGTGAATTCGTGAAGCATACGGCAACTTTTCAGAACTTACGGGCAGAACGCGGTGGGGTAATACAGACAGCACTTGAACTGGTCACAATATTACAAGACACAGTGTTCTGGTCACAGTTTTCAGCCTCAGAGAGGTTCCTCAATATGTGTTGTCATGCACGGAACTTCCCTGTTCTTTATTCTTGAAGTGTTTCTCTGCCTCATCAAGCTCCGCAAAACTCTTTCTAGCCTATCGCGCACCAACAACTGTGCATGGTGCATTGAGCAATTTACTATTACGAAAGAGTTACATTGTGGCTATCACTGTGGATAGCCTAGATGAATCATCGAGATAATCTTGTTTCTCTCGAAGCACATGCTTTGTGGTTTGAGGACCTTGCAATAGCTGGAAATACTCATTCATAACCACCAACTTTTCTCGTCCACCCCAATGCGCCTGAATATCCGCAAGACGGAAGCAAAGCGACAAAAAAATTTCTTATGCAAAGCCGTCTTCTCGCAAGCCAACTTCGCCTCCTGTTTATGTGCACGCGCATCACGCTTTTCGTGCACGCGCCTCGCGCTCTGTCTGCTGGCGTCGGGCCTCCTTTTCAGCGACACGCTCCTCTCTCTCACGAGCTTCCTCCTCTCGCATCCATTCCCTGAGTTCTTCTACGGTTAGACCCAGCTTCTCAGGACCAGTCATTAGGCTCTAACTTTTTTTTACAACCCCAAACAAGCTCGCGCATCTTTCTCACGCGTGGCCAACCTCCTTCCACGCGCAGTGACGTCTACTCGGCGAGCCGCGACGTAACGTAGCACGCCGCTAGCTCATCCATTGGTCTACACCAGGTCTCAACAAACAGTAATAAAGTCAACGTCACCTATCGCCGAGTTCACGTCACTGCGCGCAGAAGGAAGTTGCTCAGACATACTAAAGATGCGCGAGCTTGTTTTCGGGGTGTAAAAAAAAAGTCGGAGCCTGTTTACTGGCCCATGAACTCGCTCAAGTACATGTCATGGTTCCTTTTTAAATAACAATTGTGAGCCTCGCCCCACGTTGGGCGCCAATCTAAAGACCCTCATTTTAAATAACCTTTATTATAAAGTACCTTGTCACACACTGCTCTCTGCAATACTCCAGGTGAAGTGTAATATATCATCATCACCGTGAAGTCCATGATTAATTCCTTCAACGCGTAGTGTTTACGCATCCATCCTACTAGCTGCGATTCCTATAGGAGAAGCGCAATTTTGTCAACGCCTTAACACACTGCCAGGTGGCGACCTTACCCGAAGCATCGGCGTGGCTCACAGCATCCATCCGAACCAAAAATAGTTAGGCAACAAATAGCGCCATGCACCTCTGTCACCTGGACCAAACTAGGCGTTCCCTGATTAGGCTCATCGCGCAAAAACATTGTTACCGGCCAACACGGAAAACATAACCTGGATTGCGTTTCCTCCTAATTAGGCTGTGGCAATCAATAACTCTGACATGCCGCAAGTAGGCGAAATTAGCCCAAGCTCGGCATAAAATATCTTATGGCTGTCCCACCGCTTTCTTCGGTTCTGCTCTCATCGTTAACTGCTACAGCTTCCACGGGTATCCATGACCACATGGGTATGTTTAATCATGAGCCCCACCGCGGTGGTCCAGTGGCTCAGGTACTCGGCTACTGACCCGCAGGTCGCGGGTTCGAAACCCGGCTGCGGCGGCTGCATTTCCGATGGAGGCGGAAATGTTGTAGGCCAGTGTGCTCACATTTGGGTACACGTTAAAGAACCCCAGGGGGTCTAAATTTCCGGACCCCTCCACTACGTCGTCTCTTATAATCATATAGTGGTTTTGGCACGTTAAACCTTGCATACCAATCAATCATCAATGTTTAATTATGAACCAATCCTTAATCATGGACTTCAGTCTTCGGGAGGGAGACGTATGACTAAGCGTCAACGTAGCTACATTGCCAAAGAATGGTGTTTTAGCTATCGAACACCAACAGATATTGTATAAGCTCCCCTTTTTTTGTTTACAAATACTTCAGTCCCTATTCAGGCGCAAGCAGGAGTGGGTGCATGAATGTCAGTGAGAATCATAAAGAAAATCAGTAAAAGGTACAAAAGATACGAAAATTAGCAAAATGAATGAGGAATTCATGTAATAAATATATAGTAATACAAAATTACAACAATTCGCAGCACCAATGATAAGCAGCATTTTAAAAATGAAGAGATACACTTTTGAGGAGGTGGGCGAACGATTCTTTTGTGTCAGCATTAACCACTTTTTCTGCTAACTTGTTTTATAATGAAAAAGAATAAGGGAACAATGAGTACTAATGCATGTTGAGGTGACTGAATGGTGGCCTGTCTTGTTATGATGAATACGATCAAAGCGCATGGGTGGGCAGCTTATGTAACGTTCGGGTGGTATTTTGAAGTGGCCTTAGTATAGCTGATTAATGAATTTCAGACGAGAAACTATTCTACGATGAGCGAGTGTCTTAAGCTTTGCCCTCTCGCGAAGGGCAGATAGGCTCCCGAAACGAGAATAACTTGAATAAATGAACCTCACAGTCATGTTTCACACCATCTCTATTTTATTAACTGAATACTTTTGATACGGAGTCCAAACCAGCTCTGCATACTCTAACTTCGGGCCTCATAAGTGTTTTGTAACCTGTTAGTCTTAAATAGGGTGAAGCATGATACAGTTCGCGTTTGAAAAATGCGAACTTCTTCAGCGCCTTGCGACAGATGTTTTTTTATGCGGGGTTGCCAATTTATATTTCTTGTGAGCGGGACACCCAAACACTTGACTTGCGTAGTCTTTTTATTATACACGTTATATTGATAAAGTGGAATGCTAATTAATTTTGTTTGTAATAATAACGCATGCCGTTCTTGATGCGTTGAACTCCAAGCCCCATTTCTCACACCAGGCGTACATGGAATGCAATGGATCGTTATGTCTGGTTTGGTCAGAATGCTGAATAATTCTGGCATAAACAACACAATCGTCCACAAAAAGTCGGATTTTCACAGGTGATTGAACTGAAAAATCAAGATCATCATCATTTATGCACACCAAAATTAATAATGGTGCAAGCACTGACCCAGCGGCCCCCCTGAGTGTGCATATAATGTGTCAGAAACGCAGCCATCAACCATCACATACAGGTTGATATTAATGTACATTATGCACTAAACCACTTCTGTAAGAAGGCGTTTTACTTTCGTGTTATAGACCCACCACGGTGACCTAGTGGCTAAGGAACTCGGCTGCTTACCCGCAGGCTGTGTAGTCGTATCCCGGCCAAGGCGGCCACATCTTCGATGGAGCTGAAGAGCCTTGAGACCCGGGTGCTAAAGGAGCACTTGAAAGAACTCCGGGTAGTCGAAATTTCCGGAGCCCTCTACTACTACGCTTATCATAATTATATGGTGGTTTTGGGACGTTACATCTCAACAATTATATTATTACTTTCTTGTTATATCGATTCCTATGACGAACAGATCAACCATGTTTTTGTACACAGCAGTTTTTTTGTCTGATTATTCCAATGCTGACTATAAGTTCATTGTGCATTTCTAGCAGTATGTATCCCCGCGCATTACATCTGTTGCTCGTAAACAATCACTAGAGGCACTGAAAGGTCTATTTTAGGCGCAAAAAATAGCCAGGCAAAGTGTAGGTTTTAGCCTCTGAAATCGCAAATATAGGCGTAATAGTGTTTTTATAAACTTTGAATTTTAAAAAAAATACGTGCAAAAACTTTTTCTACGACAGAAAAGCAGAAAAAAAAATAACTGTTTTTATTCAGGATACTACATAGGCAGCAAAAGTCTAGCACAGTCTTGCAATCTTTTTTCCCCGCAACCGTTGCAGAACACGGCCTCTCATCTGATGGTCCAGCATGATGGGTTAAGTTTCCACCATAGAATAAACACGCTCTCTGGTTTCTTTCTTTTAGGCATGGCTGAGAAGACCAGCATAAGAGTGAAAAGCCAGACCGCTAATAGACAGAAGGGTCTTTTCGCCTCTTATTCATTAATCGGGTCTAATCGCACATGTCAACTTCCCCGCCATCTCTGAACATCTTAAAAGCCCCCTCACCAGGTTCGAGCATTTCTATCACGTAAAATATTGCATGCACCGGGCGCTCACAATCTCATCTGCCAAGATTTTCAATGCTACGCGCCCCAGAAAGTGGCGAAATGTCAGACTAAACACCGCTTGATCTTCATGTCACGGGCGCCCGCACCAACATGGTGGAGGTGCCGTATACAAGAAGTGGTGCGGCGTACGTGAGAGTAGTACGTGACACTGCGAGACTTATTCATGGCAGCATGTGCAATTTGTGCAGCCTTTTACTTGAACAGAAGTACGAACGTTGATAGGAATATTAAGAGATACACACAGAATCTGTGTGGGTCCTTTTGTTTACCATCGCATCGAGAGCGTTGCGAGGCGAAGATGCCTCCATTTTGTTTGCGTTGGTGTTCTCGCACCGTGTCGTGCCAGCCATGACAATGCTTGGCGTGTTATTGGTGCATCGTACTTTAGAGCAGTTTCAGCAGTGCGACGCTTTGTATCATGGTAAGGATACATAATTCGTGCCAGCTACTCAAAACGTGCGCGCAGATATGAATCCATCCCACAGAAGCAGACACATAACGCCATGCACGACCTGGCTTTGGTACGTTATGCGAATGTAACCTTGGGTGCACATGGCATTTCGATGCGTCTGCATCATGCGCTCTTCCGGCTCCGAGTTGCTCTGATAACGAAGGCAGCAGGGAACGAATTTCATGATGATGATGATGATGATGATGATGACGATGATGAAGATGATGATAATGTGTGTGTGTGTGCGCGCGCGTGTGTGTGTATGTGTGCGTGCGTGCATGCATGTGTGTGTGTGTGTGTGTGTGTGTGTGTGTGTGTGTGTGTGTGTGTGTGTGTGTGTGTGTGTGTGTGTGTGTGTGTGTGTGTGTGTGTGTGTGTGTGTGTGTGTGTGTGTGTGTTATGGCGGAAGGGCTGATGGCCAACGATCGTTAGGTCATCAGACAAGTGATGCAGACAGTGATTATGGTAGGCGGCTGTACAACGGCCTTGAAATTTCTCGCGCTAACGCGGGTAAAATCGTATGAGTATTAAAATCATTACAGCGACGTGAAATATGAGCAGTAAGAGCGAGTGGCGAAAGGTCTCGATGATAAAACCATGGCGGAGATGTAGTCACCGCAGCAGCGACATCTCTTGAGAGGCCGTGCTACGGAATTCCCGGGTATATGACATAAAAAGTATGAGCGTCTCTTAGAAAGTCAGCAATGACTTATGTGTGAAAAAAGGTTCCCTACCGACGACCACTGCAGGGTGAAGTGGTATCTGTTGTCGGTAGGGTAATGGAAGTGTTTTAAAGTGTTGTATTCTTAGCGTGTCTACTTGTTTACACTGAATTAAATTGTGAAGTACTGTTAGTGATTCACCAAATCTCTCACTAAATGGTGGATCACCATTTACAAAAGGTAGGGATGTGTAGTGTGTGAATGTCCTGTCTTTCGCCTTGTAAGTGTTATCTCTGTGATTTGTGATTTTCATACTGGCAGCCAATTACAAAGGTGTGGCTTGATAACGTGTAGTTTATTTTGTGCGTGTCTCAGGTGATCTGCCAGTAATCTCTGACCTTTCGTTTGAGAAGGAATTTCAGGTCATGTGCCAGGATAGATATCAGTGTATCAGCAGTGCTTCCGTGGACGGATATGGCAAGCTTGTCCGCCATTACGTTGCCTTGGATGTCGCAGTGCCTTGGCACCCAACACACAACGACATGTTGTCTGAGTCTGTACAATGTACATAATAGTCCGTAAAGTGGAACAGGGATGTGGTTCTTCTGTTTTTAAGAGTTTGAAGAGCTTTTAACACACTCATGGTGTCTGTGTATATTACTGCCTTCTGTAGTTTTCATTGTTTCATGTGGTTAGCAGCCTTACGTATCACGTAAGCTTCGCCTTTGAAAATGCCTGTAACTGGATGTAGAGCACCAGCATCAGCAAATGATGGTCGTACAGCATCATAAGATACTTAAGAGTAAGACTTAAGAGCATCTGTAAAGAACTAGGGACGTGCGTGTGTATTTGTGTCGAAGTTCCAGGAAGTATGACTTGATATGTGCAATGGGTGCGTGTTTCGTAACCTCTAAGAAAGAGACATCGCAATCTGCACTATGTTACTGTCATGGTGGCGAATGTGCTGCAGGAGCCATCAAACTGTGTTCAAGTGGCACACTAGTTTTCTCCGCTAGTACTTTCAGGCAAACTGAGCAGGGCTGTCTCGCCGAAGGTAGGCTTTCAAATAGGACGGAGCTTGACAAATTATTAATTGTGAAGTAAAAGGCGTAGACCATATAGTGGTACGGTCTCGAATTCGCCTTGACTTGAAGAAGGAACAACAGAAACTCATACGCAAGAATCCAATCAATGAGCTAGCACTGAGAGGGAAAGTACGAAAATTCATAGTCTCGCTTCAGAACAGGTACTCGGCTCTTATTGAGGAAATCAACCTTAGCGTAGATACAATGAATGATAATCTGGCGAGTATCATTACGGAATGTGTAGTGGAAGTTGGAGGCACGGTAGTTAGACAGGGCACTTGCAAGCTTTCCCAGGGAACAAAGAATCTCAAGAAGAAGCGTCAAAGCATGAAACTCTCAAGTACAACAGACAAAATAGAACGGGAGAGCTTTCGAAGTTGACTAAATAAGCGAAAAGTATCCGATGTAAGAATGTATAACATGGATAGAATTGAACACGCTCTGAAAAGCAGAGGAAGCGTCAAAGCAGTGAAGAAGAAACTTGGGATAGGCAAAAATCAGATGTATGCACTAAGGGACAAAGACAGCAAAATAACTACCAATATGGATAGGATAGTTAAAATCGCGGAGGAGTTTTACAGAGATCTGTACAGTAGCGGAGACAACCACCACCTTAATACTATAAGAACTAGCAGTAACCCAGATGACACCCCACCAGTAATGACAGAAGAAGTCAGAAAAGCTTTGGAGAGCATGCAAAAAGGCAAAGCTGCTGGTGAGGATCAGGTAACATCAGATCTGCTGAAAGATGGAGGACAGATTGTGTCAGAAAAATTAGCCGCCCTGTTTACGAGGTGTCTCCTGACGGGAAGAGTACCAGGGTCTTAGAAGAACGCTAACATCATCTTAATACATAAGAAAGGAGATGACAAGAACTTGAAGAATTACAGGCCGATCAGCTTGCTCTCTGTAGTATACAAGCTATTTACAAAGGTAATTGCTAACAGAGTAAAGAAAACATTAGAATTCAATCAACCAAAGGAACAAGCAGGATTTCGAACAGGCTACTCAACAATTCACCACATTCATACTATCAACCAGGTAATAGAGAAATCCTCAGAGTATAACCAACCACTATACATAGCCTTCATAGATTGCGAGAAGGCGTTTGATTCAGCAGAAATATGAGTCGTCATGCAGACACTGTGGAATAAGGGCGTCGATGAAGCATATATAGACATCCTGGAAGAAATATACAAAGAATCAACTGCTACCATAGTGCTCCATAAAGAAAACAACAGAAAACTAATCAAGAAGGGTGTAAGGCAGGGAGATACAATCTCCCCAATGCTATTTACCACGTGCTTAAAGGAGGTTTTCAGAGGCCTAAAAAGGAAACAGTTAGGGATAAGAGTTGACGGAAAGTAAATAGGTAACCTGCGCTTCACCGACGACATTGCATTGCTGAGTAACTCAGGGGACGAATTGCAACTCATGATTACGGAGTTAGACAAGGAGAGCAGAAAGGTGGGTTTAAAAATTAATCCGCAGAAAACGAAAGTAATGTACAACAACCTCGGGAAAGAGCAGTGCTTCGAGAAAGGTAATAGTGCACTTCAAGTTGTAAAAGACTATGTCTACTTAGAGCAGGTAATAACCGCGGAGCCGAACCAGGAGATTGAAGTAACTAGAACAATAAGAATGGGGTTGAGCACATTTGGCAAGCTCTGTCAAATTATGACAGGTAGATTGTGACTATCCCTCAAGAGGAAGGTATATATAACAGCTGTATGTTGCCGGTACTTAGCTACGGAGCAGAAACCTGGAGACTTACAAAGAAGGTTCAGCTTAAATTCAGGATGACGCAACGAGCAATGGAAAGAAAAATGGTAGGTGTATCTTAATAAACAATTGTATCGGGCCAGTTGGTAAGGATCCGCCTTGCTAGGAAGCGCAGCCACTATTACACAGAACACAAAACACAAGCGCTTAAGGTGTAACCTTCAAAGACAAGAAGAGAGCAGAGTGGATTAGGGAACAAACGGGGGTTAAGGATATCATAGCTCAAATCAAGATGAAGAAATGGACATGGGCCGGGCATGTAGCGCGTAGACAGGATAACCACTGGTCGTTAAGGGTAACTAACTGGATTCCCAGAGAAGGCAAGCGGGTTAGGGGAAGACAGAAGGTTAGGTGGTCAGATGAGATTAAGACGTTTGTGGGTATAAATTGGCAGCAGCAAGCACAAGACTGATTTAGCTGGCGGAACCTGGGAGCGGCCTTTGTCCTACAGTGGACGTAGTCAGGCTGATTATGATTATGATGATGACAAGGCGTGCTTCTTGTCTGCGTTCACCTTAAGGAAATACACAAAGGACGCGTGAAATTCTCTGCAGATGAAGTGGCTGGCCTTCCATGGGGCTGGTGCGAAAAACACCCGTAGAGAGGTGGAATCTCAAATGGTGGACAGGGTCAAGCATCTGCAGGGCACATATATTAATTATGGCATAATGTGCTGGGGTAACACCTATAACACTCATTTGGTTTTCCTTTAAGTACTACAGAACCAATTCATAAGAATCATTACTGACAGTTCACGTTTTTCGAACGGTAAATGCCTACCTCATCATAACATTTTGACCATTTCAGAGCTCCTCAATTACAACTTAGGTATCACATTCTATAAATACGTAACCAAGGCACTACCTCCTATCTGCTTCTCATCTTCCGACCTTGTTGCCCACGGTAATACTAGATTTGCACGTAACAATAACGTCCTTTTGCCTATGATACGTACTAATTATGGTAAACTAACTGCTGAATTTTTATCTATAGCATTTCGGAACACAATACCATCTGTTAATAAAAATGCTAGAAACGTGCATCACTACAAGAAAAAACTAAAATCACACATTAGGATTGCCTAGTTTTACTGTTTCTTACCATAGCGCTACCTTGTTTGATTGTCTACACGATATGTATACAACTTTTTGTATTCTTTTTCAGTTATACTCTTCACATTATTCATTGATTCGTTTGGCTTTCTTTTATGTTTATCTTCCTTTGGTATGTATATATTGTATATATATATATATATATATATATATATATATATATATATATATATATATATATATATATATATATATATATATATATATATATATATATATATATATATATATATATCTATATATATATATATATATATATATATTGCCACAGCTCGAACATCGCAGAAGACGCTGCCCCAACTCGCGTTCGTAAATGCCGCCAAGAAGTAGCAAGAAAGCCGCGCCGTCGCCGTCCTGCACGCGCCACGATGCTACGCCACGGCACCAGCACGAGACTCGAGGGGCAGAGGAAGAGACCGACGAAGTTGGAGTCAGCGAGCAAGAGGCATTCTAGGCTGACCATTTTTAGCTTTGAGTTTACAGGAACAAGTTCGCCCTAAATAAAGAGTTTATACAGTACCAGGTGCTATGATTATTCGTAACAATCTGGTGGAGGTGCTGGGTATGATTGCAAGCCCACCACAGGCAAGGGAGAGAAGCCCAGATTCCAGAAGATTGGAGCCAGCAGAATTGACACCTGTGCACCGACGCACGAGTCGCCGACTACGTGGTGAGCAGCCCGAGTTTGGCCCCCTAATTAACCCATCAAGACCTGTCGAGACCTCAAGCACAAGCGTCACTGCGATGGCCACGCAGTTGATGCCATCTCCATCTTACCTCATTGTGGATTCGCCACGTACACCAGAGGTCTTCCACGGTGAGACCTTTGAAGATGTCGAGGACTGGCTTGAAGGCTTCGAGCGCGTTGCACGATTGAATGGTTGGGACGAAGCCCAAAACTTCGTTACGTTTACGTCGCCCTGCAAGATTCGGCACGTACGTGGTTTGAGAACCACGAAGCACCCTTGCTGTCGTGGAACGACTTCCGACGAGAGCTAATCGCAACCTATCCGAACACGGACCGCAAAGAGAAGGCAGAGGCTGCTCTTCAGGCAAGGAACCAACGGAATAACGAGAGCGTGGCCATGTACATAGAAGACATGTCGCGGCTATTCCGCCGAGCCGACCAAAACATGGCCGAGGAGAAGAAGTTGCGGCACCTAATGCGCGGAGTAAAATAATAGATTTTTGCAGGCCTGGTGCGTAATCCACCGCGAACTGTGGCGGAGTTCCAGTCCGAGGCAACGACCATGAAAAGGACACTACAACAACGTGGGCGACTGTATAACAGAGACTTCAGCGTCTTTTCAGTCAGGGCGCAGCCAACAACCCTCCCCACCAACGTTGACGTCCTCCGGGAAATGGTGAGGGCTATTGTTAAGGAGGAGCTCCAGAAACTGCAACTCCCCCAAAGTCTTCCAACGATGCCCTCAATCGCAGACGTTGTACGTGAAGAAGTGCGGCAAGCAATTATTCAACTGCAGCCTCAGGTGCCACGCCACACGCAACCGGAACCTCAGCCACAGCTGTCGTACGCGCAAGTCGTACGGCAAGACATGAGACGCCTGAGCTTTGCACAAGCTCCCGTTATGCCACCGATCTTTCCTCGCAGTACGCCTCCGTCGATGCCTGAAGCGAGACCCCGCAAAAGTGATGTATGGCGCACGGCAGACCGGCGGCCTCTCTGCTACCACTGTGGGGAGGCAGGTCATCTTTATTGGACATGCCACTACCGTCGGGTCAGGCTACGTGGCTTCCCAATGAATGCACCCTGCCCTCGTAACGGTGAGCGCCCTTACAAAATCGAAGAATATTTATCTTCGCGCTATGCATATCCAAACACTCAGTGCCATGAATCGCGGTTGATTGCACCAATGCGCCATAGGTCGCCAAGTCCACACCTATCATCTACTTTCCCGGGGCGTCGTTCACCAAGCCCTCGACGGGAAAACTAGAACCAGAGACCTGTGGAGGCAGGGCCGCTGATTTTCGGAAAACTGAAAACCCTCCATCGCTAACCGGATCAGACGACGACACTGACACAATGACGGACAAGCGCAGTAATGGTGACATGACATCCGAGCTACAAGTCAGAATCGACGACGTCGAAACCATAGCGTTAATATACACAGGTGCAGACTACTCGGTAATAAGTAGCATGCTCGCAAAGAAGCTGAAGAAAGTTCTAACTCATTGGAACGGTCCGCAGATACGCACCGCCGGAGGGCCTTTAGTCAGCCCCATAGGAATGTGCACAGCGAGAGTGGGAATAAGAGGCCATGTGTACGTCTGCAGTTTTATTGTTCTCCCCGAATGTTCCCGTGAGGCAATTCTGGGCATGGACTTCCTGCAAGCGAACAGTGCCATCATCGACTTGCAGAAATCCCAAGTTTCTTTCTCTACAGAGAACGCTGTTGCCGTGTGTCATGCGAAGCAACCAATTGTTTCGTCTCTTCGTATTGTGGATGAAGGTGTGACAGTGCCGCCACGTAGCAGCGTGACAGTTTCTGTGAAAAGCGACGTTTTACGTGAATATTCCGCACTAGCTGATGGAAATATCAATCTGCTACTCACAAAAAGGATACGCGTAGCGAGAGGTTTAGTGAACCTGCGGAACTGATACACTGATGTGCTATTGACTAACTTTACCAACGAGGTACAGCATGTGGCGAAGGGAGAAGCCATAGCATCACTTCACGACTACGTACAAGTCTCAGATGTGTGCACCTTAGGAAAAGTACCCACAACGCCCTCAACAGTGGACAGGGTCCTCGAGAAAATAGACATTGACCGAGAGCTTTCATCTCTGCAGAAAGACCAGATTGTGGAGTTGATCAAGGAATTCGCAGAGTGTTTTTCCTCTTCATCGAAAGTCGGACGTACACCTGTAGCAAAGCACCGCATTGTAATCGAAGGGCATGTTAGACCAGTATGTCAGCATCCATACCGAGTAGCCCCGAAAGAAAGGGAGGCGATAAAGAAGCAAGTACAGGAGATGCTCGACGACGATGTCATACAGCTCTCCAAAAGCCCATGGGCATCGCCGGTAGTACTGGTGAGGAAGAAGGACAACACCATGCGGTTCTGTGTTGATTACAGAAAACTCAACCTCGTCATGAAGCGAGACGTGTACCCACTCCCACGAGTCAACGATACGTTGGATAAACAGCGCAATGCTCACTTTTTTCATCGTTGGATCTAAAGAGCGGGTACTGGCAAATAGAAGTCGACGAACGAGATCGGGAAAAGACGGCGTTTGTGACACCCGACGGACTCTACGAGTTCAGAGTACTCCCATTTGGTTTGTGTTCTGCTCCCCCTACCTTCCAGAGAATGATGGGCACTGTGCTCTCCGGCCTCAAACGGCAGTCATGTCTTGTCTATCTTGATGACGTAGTAATTTTTTCTACTACGTTCTAGCAGCACGTACAGAGATTGAGAACGGTACTGGACGCTATTCGTATGGCTGCACTTACGATCAAACCCGAAAAGTGCCACTTTAGATTCCGGGAGCTTCGGTTCCTCGGGCACATTGTCAGTTCTCACGGTGTCCGCCCAGATCTGAATAAAATCACTGCGGTGGAAAATTTCTCAAGGCCAAGAGACAAAAGGCTATGCGATGTTTCCTGTGGCTTTGTGCCTACTATAGGCGCTTCGTTGAAAACTTCTCCAAGATTGCGGTACCACTGACACGGCTTACGAAGGAAGGTGTACCATTTATCTGGCACCAAGAGCAAGAAGACGCCTTCTCTGAGTTACGACGGCGTTTGCAGTCACCTCCCATACTCGCTTATTTTGACGAAGATGCCAAAACAGACATTCATACGGACGCCAGCAACGTTGGCCTCGGTGCTATTCTTGTTCAATGGCAGAACGGGGAAGAAAAAGTTATTGCTTATGCAAGCCGCACTCTTTCGAAAGCTGAGTATAATTATTCAGCTACGGAAAAGGAATGTCTCGCAGTTATATGGGCCATCAGTAAGTTCCGTCCATATTTATACGGTAGACCATTCCGAGCTATCAGTGACCATCATTCATTGTGCTGGATTGCGAACCTCAAGGACCCTTCCGGAAGACTTGCTAGATGGAGCGTGCGTCTACAAGAATATGACATCACCGTAGTCTACAAATCTGACCACAAGCACAATGACGCGGGCTGCTTGTCACGAGCACCAGTCCAGACCTCGTCTCCTGAGCATGAACAAGACTCCGCATTTCTTGGAGCTGTGAATGTGTCGGAGAAGCTCATGATCAGCGAATGGACCCAGAATCACTTCTGCTCATTCAATACTTAGAGGGGCAGCAAGTCGAAGTACCGCGAGTTTTCGTCCGTGGACTACGTTCCTACGTCCTCCGCAACAATGTTCTCTACAAGAAAAACTTTCAACACACCGGTGAAACGTTCCTACTGCTGATACTATCATCACTGCGAGCGGAAATTTTAGAAGTGTGTCATGATGACCCATCGGCAGGTCACTTGGGCATTAGTAGGACTTTGGCGAGAATCCGCCAGAGATAATACTAGCCAAAATTGATGGATTCAGCACAGCATTACGTAAGATGATGTCGAGAATGCCAAAGACGCAAAGTACCACCCCTAAAACCAGCAGGCCTTTTGAAACCGATAGAGCCACCGAAAATCCCGTTTGAGCAGGTCGGAATGGATTTGCTAGGACCATTTCCTATGTCATCGTTTGGGAAGCGCTGGATAGTTGTAGCAACCGACTACATGACCCGGTATGCCGAGACGTCATCTCTCACAAAAGGAACGGCAAATGAAGTGCCTCAGTTTTTTGTGACCCAGATAGTGCTGCGACATGGCGCACCTAAAGTCCTTATAACTGACAAAGGAACTGCGTTCACTGCCAGACTAGTACAGTCTGTCATGAAGCTAACGCACACCGACCACAGAAGAACTACCGCATACCATCCGCAAACTAACGGGTTAACTGAAAGGCTGAACAGGACGCTTGCTGACATGATCGCGATGTATGTGGACGTCGAGCATTGGACTTGGGACACCATATTACCGTATGCTGCATTTGCATACAATACCGCAGTACAAGAGACAACCCATTTCACGCCATTTCAACTTGTTTATGGTCGGACAGTAATAACGACATTAGACGCGATGCTGCCTGTCAACAGCACGAATGAAGAGGACCCTGACATAAGCGAATATGTAAAAAGTGCAGAAGAGGCGCGACAACTAGCACGGAACCGCATCATTCAACAGCAGGACGTCGACGCGCACCGTTATAATCTAAGACGAAGGAATGTTCAGTACTCCCCTGGAGACCAAGTGTGGGTCTGGACGCCTGTACGTGCACGTGGCCTATCAGAAAAGCTTATGCGGCGCTATTTTGGCCCTTAGAGGGTTCTTCGTCAGCTAGGCCCATTAAACTACGAAGTGATCTCTGAAGGTCAAGTATGCACAACACAACGCCAGAATCTCCCGGAAGTTGTATATGTAGTACGGATGAAACCGTACTACGACAGGAACTCAACAAGTGAACTCACTCACGTCGTCTAACACAAGGACCAGTCCTATTGTTTAGAAACTGTCAGCCGGCTCTACGCATCGAGGCGATGCGTGCTACGAGAGTGACTAATGCCACAGCTCGAACATCGCAGAAGACACTGCCACAATTCGCGTTCGTAAAAACCGCCAAGCAAGTAGCAAGAAAGCCGCGCCATGGAACGCCGTCCTGCACGCGTCACGATGCTACGCCACGGGACCGGCACGAGACTCGAGGGGCAGAAGAAGAGACCGACGAAGTTGGAGTCAGCGAGAAAGAGGCATTCTAGGCTAGCCATTTTTAGCTTTGAGTTTACGGGCACAAGTTCGCCCTAAATAAAGAGTTTATATAGTACCAGGTGCTATAATTATTCGTAACAATCTGTATATATATAGTAATGAATCTGTATAACGGACGCTCTCCTGGCAATGAAGAAAACGATTATTGATTATCGGTGGCTGTAGTAGTAGCTCGCGCACGCCGCTCGCCATTAGTCAGACCTGCCTGATAAAGCACATTTTGCCACGCTGCGTCTGAACCTTTCTCGACGTACAACACCTCTATTTTAATGGAGGAGCTGGGGTTCCCATCAATCTGGAACTTCGCAATCGGACTCTACCCTCACCGTTCACCATGACTGCTCCTGGCCCTTCTCAAGCTGCCTTACCAACGACAGTCTACTGTACTGGCGTGCCTCGGCAACGCGACCCACCAATTTTTCGCGGCAACGACGAACAAGACGTCGAGGACTGGCTCGTCGAGTACGAAATTGTAAGCACTTCCAACAAGTGGAACGCCTGCGACCAGCTCACAAACGTGTGCTTTTACCTCGCTGATGTGGCCAGCCTCTGGTTCAAGAACCACGAAGGCGAATTCACCAACTGGTCCGCCTTCAAGACCACCATCGCTGCGGTCTTCGGTCGTCCCGCCGTGCGCCGGCTTTGCGCGGAACAGCGTCTTCGTAGTCGAGTCCAGCGCAGAGACGAGAGACGTCGAGGACTGGCTCGTCGAGTACGAAATTGTAAGCGCTTCCAACAA
Organism: Rhipicephalus annulatus; assembly: GCA_013436015.1. Taxonomy (NCBI): domain Eukaryota; kingdom Metazoa; phylum Arthropoda; class Arachnida; order Ixodida; family Ixodidae; genus Rhipicephalus; species Rhipicephalus annulatus. The sequence goes on along the minus strand of WOVY01000895.1, from coordinate 254,972 downwards.
GTGGAACGCCTGCGACCAGCTCACAAACGTGTGCTTTTACCTCGCTGATGTGGCCAGCCTCTGGTTCAAGAACCACGAAGGTGAAATCACCAACTGCTCCGCCTTCAAGACCACCATCGCCGCGGTCTTCGGTCGTCCCGCCGTGCGCCGGCTTCGCGCGGAACAGCGTCTCCGTAGTCGAGTCCAGCGCAGAGACGAGACCTTTACAAGTTACATTGAAGATGTCTTGTCTCTTTGCAAGCGCGTCGAAGAATCTCTAACCGAACGCGACAAAATTAAGCACATCATCAAAGGAGTTGACGACGATACCTTCCAGATGCTCGTCGCTAGGAATCCACAGACCGTCACCGATGTTTTCCAGCTCTGTCAGGAGTACGACGAGTTGCGTAAGCAGCATGTCTCGACGCGCAGGGCCGCTGACGATACGGATGAAGTTTCCGCTCTCGTGCACGACGTCACTGCTGATCACACCGTCTTACTGCCCCACATCAAACAATTCATTCGTGAGGAAGTTGCGCGTCAGCTTTCTCTTGTGGCCGAAGCATCCGCGCCAGTGACCTCGTTAGACCCACGTCTACGCCAGGTAATTGAGACACAGGTCACGCAGGCACTGCCTTCATCGCCATCTGTCCCTATGCCGCTGACCTACGCTGCCGTCGTTGCTAGACCCCCAGCCCCACCTGTCTCTGGCGCATACCAGGGCACCGGGTCCTTCTACCCTACGACGCTGCCTACATACACGGCACCCCATCCCGTTTCGCCCCCTGCACCTTCTGTCGTTAACCCATGGCGCACCTTGGATAATCGACCCATCTGTATCGCATGCGGTTTCGTGGGACATATAGCACGCTACTGTCGCCGTCGCACCTTCCAGCCTCCAGACCATGGGAATTCTGCAAATTACCAGGCTGCCGAGAATCCCCAGCAACCATCTTCTCCTATCACCGACTCATTGTCCCCACGACGCCCTGTCGATTCTCGCCGGTCATTACCACCCCGTCGCCGATCTGTCTCCCCGATGCTTCGGCGCACGAGCCCCGCTCGAGAGGAAAACTGACAGCCGCAGTTCCGGAGGCAAGAACTGCGTCGTCGTCGTCGAACTTTCTAAGACCTCCTCTTTGTCCGACCAACGAAATTGATGAGCTAGTAGAAGGTGTTGCTGTACGTGCACTTGTCGACACAGGCGCCGTCGTTTCTGTAATAAGTGAAAAACTATGTCGCGATTTGAGAAAAGTTACAACGCCGCTTACGAATCTTGCTCTGCATACAACCACCTCCCATTCCATCGCGCCGACAGCTTAGTGCACAGCACGCGTTCTTAGTCAAGATGTTTGGTACGCCGTCAACTTTGTTGTTCTCCCATGTTCATCTTACGACGTCATACTAGGATGGGACTTCCTTTCTACCCATCAGGCCCTCGTCGACTGCGCTCGTGCTGAACTCACGTTGACGAATCCGTGCCTTGATATCGACCACCACAGTCCCTCGAAAGTGTTTGCCACAGCTGACGTCCGCATCGCGCCGTCGTCCACCGTCCTAGTGCCTGTGTTTTCCCCTGCTGCCGCCAACTCGACGCTCCTGTTCCAACCAACTATAGCTAGTGTGCAACACCGAACCATCGTCCTCCCGTTTGCCGTCATCAACTTTTCCAATGGTTCGGCGGTACTTTATGCGTGCAACGTTTCTGCTTGCCCGTACATCATGCTACGCGGCGAGTGTCTGGGAAGCCTCGAGACCTTAAATTGTATTTTTGAAGACCTGATCAATCCAGGCAACCTATGGATGTATTTTACAAGTCCACTGATTGCAACCTCATGCCTGGGCAGCAGGAACAACTGACGAATCTCCTACAGCGTTTTTGAGCCTCGTTTGACCACAATCAGCCTTCCTTAGGTCGAGCGTCATCTGTTGTTCAGCGTATGGATACCGGTCAAGAAACGCCATTACGGCAGCGTCCATATCGTGTGTCAACTACCGAACGCCATACATCAATGAGCAGGTTGACGACATGCTGACACGTGGCATAATCGAACCGTCAAGCAGTCCCTGGGCCTCTCCAGTTGTGTTGGTGAACAAGAAGGACGGATCCATCAGGTTTTGCGTGGACTACCTACGTCTCAACCGAATCACGCGCAAGGATGTCTATCCGCTGCCACGCATTGACGATGCATTGGACTGCCTACAGGGAGCCGAATTTTTCTCTTCTTTAAATCTGCGCGCTGGATACTGGCAAGTAATCATGGCAGAGGCCGATCGCGAGAAAACAGCTTTCATCACGCCCGATGGGCTTTACCAATTCACAGTCATGCCCTTCGGCCTGTCCAACGCGCCAGCTATTTTCGAGCGAATGATGGACTCTATCCTTCGAGGCCTCAAATGGAACGTTTGCCTTTGTTATTTAGATGAGATTGTCGTCTTTTCAACTGATTTTACAACCCATTTAACCCGCCTCGAGAAAGTCCTCGCGTGTATTTCTGCCGCGGGGCTGCAACTGAATCTGAAGAAGTGCCATTTCGCCGCTCGAAAGCTTACGATCCTTGGCCACGCGGTTTCAAAAGACGACATTCTTCCTGACCCTGCCAAACTTACAGCCGTTTCAGCGTTTCCCAAACCAACCCCCATGAAAGAGCTCCGAAGCTTCATAGGCCTTTGCTCTCACTTGCGGCGCTTCGCCCGCAATTTCGCGACGATCATTGCTCCTTTGACCAAGCTCCTCACCGGCTCTAGAGACCTTTCAGCCTGGTCTGCCAAGTGTCACAATTCTTTCAATGAACTGCGCCGCCTCCTCACGTCACCGCCTATTCTGCGGCACTGCGATCCATCGGAGATCCATACCGACACTAGTGGTGTCGCCGCCGGTGTCGGGCTAGGCGCTATTCTTGCATGGCAGAAAGACGGCTTCCAAGAGTACGTGGTTGCCTACGCAAGCCGAATTCTTAGCAAAGCCGAAATCAACTATTCCGTCACTGAAAATTAATGCCTCGCCATTATTTGGGCGATAGAGAAATTTCGGCCTTACGTGTACGGGCGCCCTTTTGACGTCGTGAATGACCACCACGCCCTCTGCTGGTTGTCGTCACTGAAGGATCCAAGCGGTCGCCTCGCTCGATGGGCATTACGCCTCCAAGAATATAATATTCGCGTGGTCTATCGCTCCAGCCGGAAACATTCGGACGCAGACGCCCTATCCCGTTCGCCCCTACCCCCTGATTCGGACTGCTGCGAAAGTCTAACCTGTGATGCCACTGCCGTCACCATAGCCGACATGCTATCTGAGCAACGCAAGGACCCTTGGGTTGCTTCGATTCTAGACATCCTGGCTGGGCGGACGGCTTCCCCCCTTCTTGCACGTTGCGTCAGCAAGTCGAGCACTTCGCCACTCGTGACGACGTGCTGTACCGACGCAACTACGCACCCGGTGGACGTCAGTGGCTACTCGTGATTCCACGTCATCTGCGATCCGAAATTTGTTCCACGTTTCATGACGACCCCCAATGTAGCCACGCAGGTTTCCTGAAGAATTATTCTCGCATACGTCTCCGATAATACTGGCGTGGCATGTACCGCTTTATACGACAATACGTTCGGGCCTGCTCGACGTGCCAGAGACAACCCCCCCCCCCTTATCACGCCAGCGGTACCTTGTTACCCTTACCATGCCCATCCCGACCATTCGACTGCGTCGGCATCGATATCTATGGTCCCCTTCCCAACACTGCTGACGGTAACTGCTGGATCATAGTTGCCGTCGACAATCTCACGCGGTATGCCGAAACTTCATCCCTTCCTTCGTCTACAGCAAAAGACGTTGCGACTTTCATACTTCACAACATCGTATTACGTCATGGAGCATCTCGGGAGTTACTGAGCGATCGTGGTCGCGTATTCTTGTCAGACGTCATCACAGCATTGCTGCGTGAGTGCCACATCGTTCACCACACTACAAGCGCCTATCATCCCCAGACCAATGGAATGACAAAGCGCTTCAACCGCACCCTTGGTGACATGCTGTCTATGTATATCTCGTCAGAACGCTCCAATTGGGACCGAGTGCTCCCGTTTATCACGTTCGCCTATCATACCGCCATTCAAAGCACTACTGGGTTCTCTCCTTTTTTCCTCCTTTATGGACGCGAACCTTCTTGCACTATGGACACCATTCTTTCGTACAAACCTGACTTCTAAGAGTCCACGACTTTGTCTCAAGCCGCTACATACGCTGAAGAATGCCGCCAACTGGCAAGATGATTCACAACCCAAGACCAAGGACGCCAAAAGCATCACCATGACGCATCAAATAACACTACTTCCTACGATCCAGGTTCACTTGTCTGGCTGCATGTCCCTTCTGCTACACCTGGCTTTTCTACCAAGTTGATCCCCAAGTATCACGGCCCATATCGTGTGCTACAAAAAACGTCACCAGTGAGTTACCTCATTGAGCCACTGGAACCATCTTCTGACCAACGTCGTCGTGGCCAGGATATTGTCCACGTCTCGAGACTTCAGCACCTCTACGACCCTCCCATGTTTACTTGTCCATAGGTCGCCAAGATGGCTCCTTATTTCGCAGGGAGTAATTGTAATGAATCGGAATAACGGATGCTCTGCTGGCAATGAAGAAGACAATGATGATCGGTGGCTGTAGTAGTAGCTCGCGCACGCCGCTCGCCATTAGCCAGACCTGCCTGATAAAGCACATTTTGCCAAGCTGCGTCTGAACCTTTCTCGAAGTACAACTCTATTTTATATATATATATATATATATATATATATATATATATATATATATATATATATATATATATATATATATATATATATATATATCAATGTTCTGTTGCAGTTATGCTTAGTTTATAATTTTGATTATTGCTTATGTTGCCTCCAAAATTGTTTTACCTCAATTTGCCTTCAACAGGAGCTCCCGATACAGTCTTTGACTTTGGGACCTCCTTTATATATATAAAGCATATAAAGTATACTAAAAACATGTCACATTCTTGTATTCTTACCAATAAAAAATCCGAAAATAATAAACTTGGTGCTGCAGACTCATATATGATCGCCCCATAATCAAGACGTGTGCATATGAGGCTTTTTGTGGAGATTTAACAGGCATTTTTAATCACTGCTCCATGATGTCCGCAATAAAACATAAAGTACTTTGATTCATTTTAGGCACAAGTTTCTGAGATTTTTATTGTGAGATACTAATTTGAGTTTGTCTAAAACAATGCGTAATTTCCGATCGCGTTTCATTGATCGCCTCTGATAGGTCAATGTCCGGATCGGGATGGAGACCTCTGTTTCTTGTGATTAAAACGCATGTCCTTTTGGCAGGACTAAAGGAGAAACCTTTCTCGCTTGCCCCCTTGGTTGCCTTATTCAAAGCAAGCTGGACATGCCGCCTGCAAATTTCGAGGGTTCACGATTTCTAACCTTTCTGTACGTCGTCGCCTTATGCGCAGTAAACGATATTGCGTGCAACGCAGAGGTGAAAGACATTCATTTTTATATTAAACAGTTTACAACTTAGGACACCACCTGGCGGCACTCTAGTGTACTGAATTAATGTTCGAGACAAGACATCCCCCCCCCAAGGACACGAAAAATGTGCTTGGGCAAATAACCTTGGCTTACGTCCAGAAGGTTACCTCGGACACCTGAGTGTGAGAGGTCTTGCAAAATGTCAAAGCGCCATGTGGTGACGTACGCCTTTTCCGTATGGATGAACAGAGAGAGGAAAAATTGTTTCTGGATGAAAGCATTTCGGATCGGTGCATCAATAAGTGGTCAAAGGTGGATATGACTTCTCGAAATCTGCACGGGCACAGATAAGGTACGTTGCTAGTTTCAAGAAAGTGTACGAGTGTGCGATTATCATGTTTTCGAAAAAATACATAGACAGCTCCTTAGTGCAACGAATCTGTAACTCGTGACGGGGGATGTATCCTTACCTTTATCGAAATTGGAATGACAATGGCCTCTTTTCAAGTAGAAGGAATGTCGCCAAAAACCAGATGGCATTAAAGAGGTAAAGTTCTTGTCTATCAAGGCATATGTTTTTCAAGATTTCATAAACAACATGGTCAAATGCCGGGGAGGATTTGCTGCAGCAGTATAGAGATGCCTGTAGAGTAGCTAAGGAGAAAGGTTGATTGTACGTCTCGTATTTTGTGCATTTTATGCCCAGCTTCTGTTTATCTCTCTTTTTATACCGTGGAACTCTTGAGGGTAGTGTGACGAGCTTAAATCCTGCTCGAGGTGTTCTCCTAGGTTGTTCGCCTGGTCACCGAAGCTGTCACCTGGTGTATTTACTTAGAGGGAGTGAATATGCTTGTTTTCCTTCTACCCTCCTCACCCTTATCCGGACGTTACCTTCATGTGTATATGAAGATATGCCCCAAAAAGCTTTAGGCCAACGTTCTCTTTTCGCCTGTCAGCGCGCCCTCCTTCCTTGCGACCAAATGTTCCTAACATCCATAAGGATCTCGGACGTCAGTGAGTCTAAGCAACTTCCATGTCTTGTTTTGTTTTTTGCGCGCATCCCGGTAGTCATCATTCCACCACGGTACTCTTCGTTTGCCTGCCAGTCCGCTTGTATGTGGATTACATTTGGCTGCAGCGTTAATTTTAAAAAGCTGTGAAGTAGTTTACAGCAGTCTCTATGCTTAACGCACACATATGACCTTTTGATCATCTCGACTCTACTGAATGAATACAGAAAACTTGTTCACTATTTCATAAGTATATTTTATTTAGAGCTGTTTTTTATTGTTACCTGACTTGCTTATAATACTCAACTGTGCATTCTCAGCAGTCCTCTTACGCTCCAATATAGCATTTGCGTCATTTTAAAGCAGTGTGGTGCTGTGTATACAAAAAGTGTTGCCTTAGGCTACAGGGTCTCCTGGGAGCTGTGTAATTCAGAGTTTTCTTTTAATGGCGCGCTCCAAAAAGCTGTGCCTATTCTTCGGCGAGTCAGGCGCCGGAGGAGTGAGACTTGATGCGGAGTGAGATACGCATCGACGTACGTCAACGTCATTGCGCGAAATCGTTAGCGCGAAATGTTTGATTGCTACACTTCACGGTGTGCATAATTTTGAAGAGCACGAGGTGCGCTCAAGAGAGCGAAACTATTTTCTGTTGTTTTACTGCAAGCCAGCATTGTTGAAAAACCGCGAAAGAATCTTGGTCGAGTTGGCGTCAACTGGAACGCTCCGCAGTTTATTTCCTGCATACGACTTCATCTTTCGTCACGGTGACAATCCGGCTGCAACCATGTGCGATGCATACCTGTTTGAACCTGTGACACTCGCGGGTGCGAAAACCAGTGGCGCGGCACCACGGCGACTCACATCGTCGAAGGAGGAATAATACAGGTTGTGTACTGAAAAACGTTTACGTGCCTCATAGAAGGACAAGTTCAGTTTGATTTTCAGTACTATTGTTCTCTGTTCTTTTTTTCCACGAGGGGTATGATCGTGGGTAGGCGGAACGTTCCCCTTTACAGTTCGAACAACGGGCTGCAGAGGTGACGTTGTCGGACAAGTGTTCTTAAGATTTGCAGATGTGACATACCCTCTGCAGCTTTGCGACCCATGTCCAAAGCGCTGACACTTGAACCAACGACGGTAATTTGGTATATACCGCCGCACACAAAGATTACTATAGCCGGTTTTGATGTATTCAGGTAAGTTTCTCTCTCTTTCCGAAAGCAATGATGACGTGTTTAGTCAGGATCTGTTTATCGTCTCACCGAATCATTATTCTTTGAACCTTTACTGCATTCTGATCTTGGCAGCCTTCCAATAGTTCGCTTTCAGATATTGTTATAAAATCGTCGTTAGAGACGGCCCCACACACTGTGTTCATTGACCTATGTGGGCCCACTGATACTGCTATATTACCAAAAGCTACGAGTTGCAAGGTTGTCATACTGACTCTTGTCATGAACTTCGAGCAGAAAATTTCCTATTCAAATCTTTGTTACCTTATTGTCATCATCAGCCTTTAGTACATATGTAGTGAACATATTTCTAGAGGCTGTTCTAGTAAACATCAACCGAACAAGATTTGCAGCTAACAACAATTTATTATTGCCATTAGCCCATACTAAATATGGAAAATACTCTGGTTACTTCACGTCGTTATCAACCTGGAACAGTCTTCCCCTTAACGTTAAGTAGCCTTCATCATTAGCTATCTTTAAAAACACATTATTTACTTTTCTGCTGGATACCATCGAATTCTATTATGTGTAATATTATCTACACCTGTTCATATTCATGCACTCTTAATGGTGCCACAGCTACTCATTTTTTTCTTGCTTTGTTCGTTCCTCCGTTAGTTTCGTCTATATTACTTGGGTTTTTCTTTTATTTTTTATAAGTTCTTTGCAGTGTTCTGTTGTACTTCTGATTGGTAAATTTTTAGTCTGTATTCCATTTATTTGTTTAACTTATTCCACGTTGCTGTCAGAGCTGCATTTTACTTGTGCATATTTATCACATTTTCCGACAAAAGGCCCCCTTTCAGCCAAGTGCTCTGGGACCTCCTTCTGTATGTTTATTTAAGCATGTATGTTTATTTAAGCATGTATGTTTTGTACGAAAGTAAAAATAAACTGAAACTGACTGACTATGCCTACTGCAGGACAAAGGCCTCTCCCATGTTCCACCAGTCAAGTCGGTTATGTGCTTGCTGCGGCCAGTTTATACCCGCGAACCCCCTAATCTCATCTGGCAACCTAACTTTCTGTCTCCCCGTCAACCGCTTGCCTTGTCCAGGAATTTAGTCCGTTAGCAGTAATAACTAGCGGTTATCCTGCCTACGTGCTGCGTGCCTGGCCCATGTCCCACTTTTTGATTTCAGCTAAGATTTATTTAACTCCTGTTTTTCCCTGACCCTCTTTACTCTCTCCATGTCTCTTACGGTACACCTTTGATTTTCTTTCCATCACTCGCTGTGTTGTCTTGAATTTACCTTATAACCTTATACATGGGCGGTTAACATATACACTGGGCTAATAGCTTCTGTGAGAGACTTTGATACGAGGAATAGTTCAATTGTCCGGACTGTTTTTGCTTCATGTTGACTTTGGATGACGTGGTACTTAAAGAGAGTCTCTTTTGGGTTCGACAAAAGTGCAGTTCGTCAGCGCGCCACCTTTTCGGGCGATGATCAGGCTACTCACGTTCCGTAAAAAGTTTTGAAGTTCAGTGGCGATGGTGCCCACCCACCACGGAGCCCAACAGGGGGACGTTACAAGGGAGAACACCTGACATCGTCAGCCATACATTGCCGCTATAGCCAAATATAACTGCCCTTGGTTGAGCGACTGCACAGGGTTAACCCTTTCTGCCAGAAAAAGCTAGAAGTAAATGAAAAAAAAGAAAGATGAAGATGTAGGTGAGAAGGAGACAGGAAAAGGTGGACGCCGATTGCCCCTGAGCGGTTCAGCCTAGGGATGCCTTCTCTGTGAAACTGGGGCCAAAGCGCTGAGTTGCCTCTGCCGGGTGGACTTAAAGGTCCAATTACCCGGCAATGTTTCAACCTTCAGGATTTCCTTTTCGCCGGTTGCGGCTAAGCAACGCATGCCTAAGCGCTGGAGGAAGTCGAAACCCCCGTCGGCTTGAGTCCAAGCTGACGCCACTTACCAAACGCCTGCTTGCATAAACACCCCTGCGGGGAGGGAAGGAATTTGGCTTGCGAAGTCTACACCGGGCGAGAGGCAAAGGTTCCAAATTCATCTTCCTCGCATCATTCTTTGTGGCGTGTAGTGAAGCAAATAAATAATTCTTGCGGTAAAAATACTTTCATTGGTTGCGATCCAACTTCCAGTGCCTAAATAAATTTGTCATGTGACGTGGTGAAGTTTCCTTTCAGACGTAAATGACAGATGAAAAAAAACACTTGGACATGATTTTTGTACCTACACTGTACTTATTCCTGATGTGATGACGTTTATTCGAGCAGAGAAGTCGCAACGAGGTCTCAACGGAAAGTGGGCGTACGGCAAGTCTGGAAAAGGCGGCACAAACTCTCGCGCAAGCAGAGCACGGGCATTTCGTTGTCTTCCGAAGGCGCACACGCGTTGGTACGTATGCTCCACTACAATACCACCGGGGTGAAGGGTAGCCATCCTCGCGACTCAGGGAGTAGGCACAATGAGGGGGTCGTTGTAGGGCTTGAGACGGTCGACGTGTACGGTTTCGCGTCCTCGACGGCGAAAATCTGGTGATTGTGTTAATGGCTCGATGATGTAATTCACCGGGGAGGTCGCGTCAATGACACGGTACGGACCATGGTACCAGGCCAGAAGTTTAGAAGACAGGCCAGGAACGTGACCCAAAGCCACACAAGGGAGCCAGCACGAAATGTAGGAGCTGTGCGGTGAGCGTCGTCATGTCGAGTCTTTTGTAGACCTTGAGCCTCACTTGTCAGAGACCGAGCCAACTGACGGCAGTCTTCAGCGTACCTGGCGACTTCCGAAAGCGGGGAGCACTCAGATGCATCAGGGCGGTACGGTAGTATAGCGTCGAGCGGTTGGGAAGGTTCGCGGCCGTACAATATAAAGAACGGGGAAAAACCGGTAGTCGCTTGCGTCGCGGTGTTATAAGTGAAGGTAACAAAGGGCAATACAGCATCCCAGCTAGTGTGATCGGAGGAGGTGTACATCCTCAGCATGTCGACAAGTGTGCGGTTGAACCACTCAGTAAGGCCATTTGTCTGTGGATGGTATGCGGTAGATTTCCGGTGGATAATGTTGCATTCAGCGAGGATAGCTTGGATGACCTCCGACAGGAACACTCGACCCCTATCACTGAGTAATTCCCGCGGAGCACCATGGCGTAGAATAAAGCTGCGGAGAATGAAGAGTGCAACTTTGTGGGAGGTCGCTGCCGGTAGAGCTGCAGTCTCACCGTAGCGTGTCAGATGATCGACTCCGACAATAATCCACTGGTTTCCAGAGCTACTATATGGGAGGGGGCCATAGAGGTCTATACCCACGCGGTCGAATGGGTGAGCCGGGCACGCGAGCGGCTGTAACATGCCAGTAAGGTGCCGCGGAGATGTCTTGTTCTGTTGGCAAGTGGTGCAAGACAACGTATTTCTGCACAAAGCGATACATTCCTCGCCAGTAATAGCGTTGGCGCAGCCTTTCGTAGGTTTTCAGGACACCTGCGTGAGCACTTTGGGGATCTGCATGGAAATTCATGCAGATGTCAGAACGCATATGAGTTGGGACAGCAAGGAGCCACTTCCGACCACCAGGCATGTAGTTGCGGCGGTACAGAATGTTGTCTCGTAAGGAAAAGTGGGCTGCTTGCCAGCGTAGCGCTCTCGTGGAAGGGACAGCAGACGGATCGGTAAGGTAGTCGACTAACAAGGCAAGGTATGGGTCTTTACGCTGCTCCGAAAGCATGTCAGTGGTGTCGAGTGGTGACAAGGTGTTAAAAGGGGGTGACAGAGAAGCCACATCTGGTGTTAATGGCGATCGGGAAAGTGCATCAGCGTCCGCATGCTTGCGACCGGAACGATATACGACATGAATGTCGTATTCCTGCAATCGAAGTGCCCAACGCCCCAGACGTCCGGACGGGTCTTTCAAGGTGGACAGCCAACATAGAGCGTGGTGGTCGGTGACCACGTCGAAAGGACGGCCATAAAGGTATGGGCGAAACTTCGTAAGCGCCTAGATTATGGCCAAACACTCCTTCTCTGTCACGGAGTAATTCAATTCAGCCTTCTTAAGAGCGCGACTTGCATAAGCGACTACGTATTCGGTTTGGGTGCCTTTCCGCTGTGCCAAAACTGCGCCAAGACCAACGCCACTTGCATCAGTGTGAACTTCTGTGGCAGCAGTGGGGTCGTAGTGGCGAAGAATAGGTGGCGAGGTCAGCAGGCGGCGCAGCTGGTGAAATGCGTCGTCACGTGCAGGTGACCATGCAGATATACCTTTGCTGTTGGAAAGCAAACTTGTCAGAAGTGCAATGATGGACGCGAAGTTGCGCACGAAGCGACGAAAGTAAGAGCAAGGACCAACGAAACTTCTTAGGGCTTTTAGTGATGTGGGCATTGGGAAGTCAGCGACAGCTCAAAGCTTATCGGGGTCCGAAAGAACACCGTCTCTTGTGATGACGTATCCCAAGATGGTTAGTTTTCGGGCTGTGAAGTGGCACTTCTTGGTGTTAAGTTGTAGGCCTGCAGAAGCTAAACACGTCAGAATCTCGTTGAGACGACGAAGATGTGTCGAGAAATCAGCTGAAAAGACTACGATGTCATCTAGGTAACACAAGCAAGTTTTCCACTTGTGGGCCCGCAATATGGTATCTATCATGTGCTCAAACGTCGCAGGCGCATTGCAGAGCGCAAATGGCATGACTTTGAACTCATATAGGCCATCCGGCGTTACAAAGGTTGTTTTAGGGCGATCACATTCAGCCATTGGCACCTGCCAATACCCAGAAAGCAGATCCAAGGATGTGAAGTACTCGGCGCCTTGTAAACAGTCAAGAGCATCGTCTATTTGTGGTAGCGGGTAGACGTCTTTCTTTGTAATCTTGTTTAAGCGGCGATAGTCCACGCAAAATCGAACGGTGCCATCTTTTTTCTTTACCAGAACCACGGGTGAGGACCAAGCGCTTTGATAAGGCTCTATGACTCCACGTTTAAGCATGTCATCTACTTGCTCTATAATGACGCGGCGCTCTTCGGCAGAAACGCGGCAAGGACGCTGTCGCAGAGGCGAATGTGAGCCGGTGTCAATAGTATGAGTGACAGTCGTGGTGCGTCCCAAAGCAGGTTTCTGAAAGTCGAAAGAAGAGCGAAACTTGTTAAGGAGAGCAACAAGTTGGCTGCGATGCGAGGGGGGAGGTCTGCGTCAATGGCATTGTCGAAGGATGGCGAGCTTGATGGCTCAGACGCCTGAGTGATTGCGGCAATGTGACATGGCGTTTCGTCGGGAAGAATAATATCATTGATATGGTCGACAGGTTGCACATATCCTAACGTTTCACCACGAAGCAAGCCAATGGGGTAGTTGCAGTGGTTGGTAACCAGCATTACGGTTAAACCAGACGCAATCGTAAGAACGGCAAATGGGAGCACAATGCCCTTGCGTTCAGTAAAAACAGGGGATGGCGTAAACACCACCGTGGCGTCAGGTTGCGCCACACATGAAAGGCTAATAGGGACTGAAGCTTCCGGAGGCAAGGTGATGTCGTCGTCAGCGATGAGTTTGCAGAGCAGTGGTGAATGGTCGGGCGATGGAAATTCACAACTTGGCACTAGGGACACTTCCGCACGGCCACAATCGATGATAGCTTCATGACCTGATAAGAAATCCCAACCCAAGATGAGGTCTCGAGAGCAAGATGGTAGTACAAAAAATTGGACGATGTACAAAACGTCTTGGATGACGACGCGCGCCGTACACACAGCCGAGGGCTGAATGCGTTGCGCGCTAGCCGTGGACAGCACGATGCCACAGAGAGATGTGGTCACTTTCTTCAGTTTGCGACAAAATTTTGCGTTCATCACAGAAATGGCGGCCCCAGTATCAATTAACGCTTGTTTGGCGACTCCCTCAACATTTACATCAACAACATTTTGCGGCGCAAATTCAGGCCTTAAAAATTGCGCAGAAGTTGCAGTTCTTGCCTCTGGAACTGCACTGATTAGTTTCCCTCCTCAGGAGGTGGTCAACGACGCATAGTAGATGGCGATCGAAGACGAGGAGATGGGAAACGAGAAGTTGATGGGTGATGATCCGAGTCAGAGTGCCTCTGTTCGTATGCATACGTGGTGGCCTGCTGCGACGCATAGGTAGGAGTTCCAAAGGAGGCCTACGCAGGTGTGGGACGGCGGCGGCAGTAGCGTGCAATGTGGCCAGCGATGTCACACGCGAAGCAGATAGGACGGTTGTCATAGGTGCGCCACTCATTAGATGGACGGAAAAAACGAGGTGAGGGCCTGTAAACCGGAGGCACTGCCGGAGGAGGTGGAGCCGATAAGGATACTGGATGCGGTGGGGGCCGCGCAACCACAGCTGCGTAGCTGAGAGGTGAAGATGGTGCAGGTGGTGCGTAGCTGACAGCTGAGAGATTAGATGCTGCTGAAGTGCATGCGTAAGGGGCCTGCACTGTAGGTAAGACATCGCAAATTTCAGTGCGTATGGCCTGCTGCAGTGTCGAAGGCAGACTTGCGGTGACCGCGTCGCTATGCGGCAGCAGGGAGAGCTGTCGGGTGACTTCCTCCCTGATGAAGTCTTTAATCTGGTTGGACAGACTTTCTTGGTGAACGTTGGCATTTGCGAGTGCGACAGCCGAGATCGAATCTAGTGGTGAGACACTCTGTCGGGCGATGGAACGCTGACGGCGTCATTCATGAAGCTCTGGCACAGACTTACGAGAATTGCCACCGAGGTCGGGCTTTTCGCTAGCAATATCTGGAATGCGCCATCCTCAATGTCCTTGAGAATCTGCCGAATTTTCTCTTCTTCGGGCATAGATGGGTTAACACGCCTGCAGAGGTCGAGCACATCCTCAATGTAACTCGTAAACGTTTCGCCAGGCTGCTGGGCTCTGTGGCGCAGACGCTGGTCAGCGCGGAGCTTGCAGACCTCTGGTCGGCCGAACGCTTCTGTTACGAGGGTCTTAAAGGAGGACCAGTTGGCGATGGCGGTTTCGCGGTTGGTAAACCAAAGCTTAGCTACGTCTGCCAAGTAAAAGATAACGTAGGCGAGTTCAGAGTGCTCGTCCCACTTGTTGCTGGCGCTTACGCGTTCGTACAAGGAGAGCCAGTCTTCGACGTCTTGCTCACCACTTCCACTGAAGATTGGTGGGTCCCGCTGGCGAGTAGCGCCGGGGCAGGTAGACGGGGCAGCCGATGGTGCTGGCTGGGCTGGGACGGGCTGGTTGGCGACTGCGTCAGTCATGTTTCGCGGTAGTCTTTCAGGCAACTTGCGAGAGCGGAGCTCCAGGTCTGCTTGGGGATCTCAGCAGCCTCCACCAAATGTGATGACGTTTATTCGAGCAGCGAAGTCGCAACGAGGGTCGCAACGGAAAGTGGGCGCACGGCAAGTCTGGCTAAGGCGGCACAAACTCTCGCGCAAGCAGAGCACGGGATTTTCGTTGTCTTCCGAAGGCGCATACGCGTTGGTGCGTATGCTCCACTACACTGATAGCACTTCACGGTTTCACATTTGTTATCCATCGTCCTACAACAGCACATAAGCACCTCGTGTTAGTACGCATGCGCGCAGGCGCCGGGAGTGCTTAGAAGACGACGCGCCACGGATAAATACATATGTAGAGGCTAATCGGCCTTCCTCTTGGCTGAGGGGCCTTGTAGCCGTCTTGACAGTGCTGAAAGGCACTTCTGAGATAGAGTCTAAGTTGCACCTCATAGAGTTCCGAAATCTCAGTTTGGTCCGTGAAGAATACTGGTCTCCAACTGGGAGATGATATAGACTCCAACCAAAAGTTTCCAACTGTACTCGAAAGAAAAATTTGAGGTCAGATAGTTTTCATATATGCACCGTTTTTGATAATAGCCATTTATAGGCACTTATAAGAATTTAGGCACAAACGTTCAAAACCGACATTTATAGGCACAATAAAAAGACTATAGAAGTAATTTCTGACCTGTAATTTATGCTCATATATCAAAGTGGCATGGAACAAAATATCCACTTGCCTATCATCCAGCCTCTAATAATCACTAATATAGTTGATTAGTTTTTTTTGTTAACAGAAAATTATTCAGCAATGAGGAAGCCGATTGATCGCCTCTCACCGACTTATTCAACCGGTGATTTCGTTCTAATTTGTGTCACAGAGTTCAAGTGGCAGTTCTGTGCAGTGGTCATTGTCATGATCATGTTGATCGTGCAGGATCAACAGGAACAACAGAAAAGGTCTTCACGTCCGAGTGACGGTCCTGTTTCACAATGGTAAGCTCACCTATTCGGTAGTGGCGGCGCAACTGACTTCCAGATAGATACAGAGACAACCACAACTAAGATAGATATAAATTAGCCTTGATGCGCAATCGACTGATGCATTGTAGTGTGCATGTTGGCTGCGTATGCTCCGATACTGGACTACGGCTACTTAGTTTCACCAATGCCATAAATCAATGAATTCAACAACGCGCCTGCGATATCAACCACTATTACATCAACGTAACATTACGCTCCTGTATGAACTGGAGTAGTCATAAACAATATTGGTTTTTTACCATTTTTCTCTAGGTGCTCCATTATTAGAGAATTGTTCCACACGCACTTCGTAGTGTGTGCTAAAAATACTCAGACTACTGCAGCGCAAGCCTCGACAGAAACGGTGCTGTGCCGGTGCTTGTTAGAAATTCCCGCGACTCACCCGCTTCAGGCACTGGCGGCGCTTGATGGCGGGTCCTCCTCGTCAGACGCTGCAGACGTGCTCCGGGCAGCTCCCCGCATTGTACGATCCATGCTGACAGGCAATTCGGCGCAGCAGTAGCTGCTGTCGCTCAGCGCTAGCAAAGACAGTGCTTCTAAGTCCGTATCGCGGCTGCTCGTAAAGCGCTCTGGCAGCCGGCTTGCTGGCCCGACTGAAAACATACCTGAACGAAACCTGTCGCTCTAGCGAGAAGTGGGCGTCGTAAAAGCTTTCCTCCAGCCCCGTGCTTTTGACGTGCGCGGACTCACCGGCTGCGATGCTCGTGCTTAGAAAGAGACGGATAAGAGGACGCGTACTCAATGCCCGGGCTTACTACTTCAGTCGCGCTGAATGGCGACCCACCATACTTCTGTGCGCAAAAAAAATAAAAAGATTTGCGTCAAGAACAGAATGCAGTCAGTGTGAGTGTGAAAGAATCTGTCTTGGGAGCGAGTGATTTCATCGAGGAAAGGCTCTAAGCACGAGTATTAAAATATGCAGCTGGGTAAAGACAAGTGAACAGCGTCGTCAAAGGCTGTTAATAAAAGAAGAAACGGCAAGCTTCCTGCCGCAACCGAAATTATTTTCAGAACAGAAGTGAAATGAAGGTCATTCGGTAGTGATGATAATGATGGCATATTTTCATGCCGCAAGGGCAACTCATCCCACAGAGCACCGAACACAAAGTTCCTGGTCGACTGTTATAAAAAGCAACACATCGTGGAAAAATAAAAACTGGTGAATTAGTAGTGACTGTGTGGTGTGTTTAAAAGTGAACAAAACGAATCTGCTTTACAAAATCACGCAGCCTCAACAACAGTCCTTATCATGACTAGGACTGTGTGCTGCGTGATTTTCACAGTAGAAATTTGATCAATGTCTTCAGCATTGAGAGAAGGCACAGATTAGTCAGAATAGGAAATAAAACGCAGAAAGCTTCTCCAGAAAAGGGCTTTAAAACTAGTCTTGGAGAGTAAAGATGGGCTCCTCGCTTTAAAAAAATTATGACTTTGGCGGTATGTTAAATTTGTACAGCTCTGGGAAATGACGTCTTCCCTCTAGTTCCAGTCGTCGAGATAAGATTAAAGTATCCGAACATTTTGCACAGCGTGGCGTTGCAGACCTGTTTAAAGGATTCGAGCGGCTTGCATTTGTGTGTGCAATCCTAAGTCTGCACAGTGAATCTGTTAATGCCTTTTAAGTCATTCTGTAGTACATCTTCCTAGTGTTGACTTTATTCCGCGCAATTTGTTTGCACTTGCTGCGTTCGGTTCTTATTGTCCTCACTTCCAAACTGTTTCTAACGTGTGCCTTCAGGTATTCACTTGGAAAGTCATGTAAGTCTATCAAAAGGCGGAGTTCAGCGGCGTTCGTAAATTGGTCCGTCTTCTCATTAACACCATTGTTGTAGTGTCTATCGGTCCGTTGTCTCATTAGCAGCAATGTTGCGGTATCTTGGTATCATGAACTACGTAATTTTAAGCTTGAATTAGTGAGCAGACAACATACACTTTGCTAAAGAATTCGTTTGTATAGGTTTTTGTACAGCCTACCGGAGGGGAGACAAGAAAGTCACTGCACTGAGGGAGACTGGTTTTCCTTTTTTTTTAGGATGTGATTCACATTTAGTCGTACATCTGATTACTCCACAGTAAGTATGCTGGCATAGCCATTCATTGTGGTAGATTCCGATAACTCGGGACCCTGTGTCGCACATGCGACTACCGATAACGTTTATACATCAGTGTAGTACTCAACGCACCAATACATTGCGTGAAGGTACATAAATTATTTATATGTTGCGACCGGGAGACTATACTTTTAGAGAGCACATGTGACGATTGACAGTCTATATTTCCACGTGGTGCCTCAGTGCCCTTATAATAGCTGAGATGGCGATTAGGAACCAGCATGCGCAGGCTTTTAATGTGTGACACCACTGTAATCAGATAGGGTAGCATATTTGATAGTGGCCTCGAAAACTTGTGGGTACTTGATGTCTCCCGGAAAAGCTCACGAGATTGGTGGTAGTCATAGGAGAGTGCTTTAGGAGTATAAGTGATGCTATAAACTCTCTTCCTCGTTCTAGTGAGTATTGCTCCGCCTCAACACAGAGGCTGGCTATTGGGCTGGTTCGGAAAGCCGCAATGGCTACGCGATGCACAAGTTAGAGCCAATATCAATACATGAGAGCTGACCGCTCGATGAAAAGTTTAATAGACTGCCATGATATGCTCCCATGACTGATGCAGAAATGGCTAGAGTGACTTAAACCTTTCAAGCACTTCAAGTGCAGCTGCACGGCGTGTACGACAAAGGTGAACTTTTCATCAACACGATGCCTAAACAGTTTTTTGAGGCTATGCTCTGTCCGCTCAGTGTAATCTTCGGGTGGCCGAATGTCACGAAGTTCAGAAAACTACCAAGCCACCTTCCCTCAGTCAAATTTAAACCGTTTGTATCTGCCTAAACTGAAGAGTTTATTCACTCCCAACTAAATTTAATGTTCCCAAATAGTAAGGTTACAACATCTGGGCATGTTTTGAACATTACGCACATATACAGAGTAAGAGGCGGTTTCTGTGCAACACACGGCCTATAGAATTCAGTTAAACTATTCAGAGGGTTCTGCTGAGAATAACACCTCAGGGGCTCCATTCAGTTGCATACACGGTTTTCATAAGGCATTTTCAACACAGCTCACGAGTGATTGTTTACAGATATAACTTTCAATTGTATTTCCCTGAATTACAAGTACGCAGAATGTCATAACGCTATGTCGTGTTGTAGGCTTCCTCCAGGTGAAAGAAAAACACAAAAGGGTAGTCTTACTCATCAATGAAGACGTCCCTAAAATAAAACTCAAACACTGCAAGTTGCTCAGTTGGGGACCTGTCATGCATGAATTCAACTTCACGTTTCTTCAGAAGGCCATTAAGTTCAAAATATTACACAGGACTGTGATTTAGCGTTTTTACAGCAAAAGCTGCATATGACAAGGGGAAACTAAGAAGCGTTCGACATCGGTGTCACGAGCTATCTCCACACATTTTTAAATATATATATACCCAGCTGGGAGGAATCGGGGAATGATGCGCCCGCTCAGCTCCGGTAACCTTACTCAAACCGGTTTGTACCAGAGCAAATACATTCGTTTTCCACTGTTTTCCTCCAATGAGCGCCGGACGAAGGAAACTGGGGGAAAACGGGGCCAATCCCCTGAATAGGCTCCCGTGGTTGCTCCGAAAATGCTCGGGCACGTCACTTGTGCCCCGGTGGATTGCCCTAGTGATCCGGCTCATCGCTCAGCGGCATTCATTGGCTGTACAAGCAGTGACGCAGGCAGCCTCGCCACCGGGAGGCAGTTCCCCACAAATCAACCCGGCGCAGACCAAGCCGGTGCGATGAGGATTGTGCGGAGCATTGGGCCCCGTTGGGGGAAAGAAAATCGTTCTGAGCACCTGATGACAAGCGAGTACAAGAAGCAACGAAGGTTATCATCGACAGAAGGAAGTTGTGTGAACGGTAATCTTGTGATGGTTCCTGTCAGCAAACGACACATATCGATCTCGCAAGTGTTGAGAAAACCGGAGGTGGGTGGTGCGGAGAAAAATGATGAGAGAGCTTTCCTTAAATTACCGTTGTTATTCTTGTGAGGTAGTGCTAAGATTGGATAATGCTGGGTTGATAAACTAAACATGTGATGAATATGAGGCTAATTTCACAAGACGTCAGTGAAAAATCAGAGTCATTCTGATGATGCGTTCTTTTTACTATGGGGTCTCTTTTTTTCTTAACTTCGGTAAAGCAAAACTGAGAGGTGATCTAGATGGTATTGGTTCATTATAGCGTAAATTTAGCATAAAAAAGGACGAGATAAAAAAAGTGAACACGACAAGTGTTGGTGGTTGTTCACTTTCTTGTATTCGTCTTTTTTGCGCAGCATTTACGCCTTGATAACTTCGATAAATTGAATCAAGTCGCTGTATTATTTGGAGCACTGATTATATATACAACAATGGAAAGTATCATAGTTTTAGGTTCATTCTATCAAACGTTAATAATTTTTATCGGTAAACCTAACTGGCTAAAAGATATTTTTGGTCTTGTCAGTACACAAAAACAGTAACGCTTGTCCGCTTTTCATATCAATAAACGCCAGGTACACGTCTACCACTGCGTAAAATTCTTCTTTACTGAATATGCAAGCTCAACTAATAAAACTTAGATAACTAAAATCAATGTTAATTTTTATAAATGTAGTAAACAGGGGAGGGCAATGTGTTTGATACAGACTTTTAGAACTCATACACACACTCATATTTGTGAAAAGTTATTATGGTTGGATAAGTGGTATCTGAGATATTAATCTCGAAGTATACTGTACCTTTCGCGGGACGTAGTGCTTTCAGGAAAAGAAAGAGAGGGGATAAAGAAACTCACAATACTAGAGACAGACGTGGAATGCAAAAAAAACGAGTTGCTTGGCAGAACATGTCATGCCGCGCTCTACGTTTCTGTGAGGGGGGGGTAGCAAAGTTAACCGTTATGACAGCCCAGCTCCACATTCTAATACGAAGGTGACATTGTAGTGAAAGAAAGGCAGAAAAGAGGAGGCACGCTTTCGAAAAAATAGCCGTATATTCTGTGTTGGTGATGCGAGAGATTACTATCCTTGCTGCTGCATTTTTTGTTTCCTCTTTTAGTCGTGCTGCCGTGGCTGTGGCTGCACTTTTTTTATCGCTGAAGATAGCAGTGTAAACAGTGCTGAGATGTAGTTTTGAACTGCAGAATGCAACGACACTGGCCTGCGAGCAGAAGAGGAGGAAAGAAAAATTCTTCAGGGCGAGGCACTGGCACGCCGTGACGCTTCCACGTGCATCACCTTGTGTGGCCTCAGGACGTTTGCACGGACCTTTATGTTGAGTAGACTGGTCGGCCTTCCCTTATTTCGGTGAAAATGCTGTTGGCTTTGGTGGCGTGATGTTTGTGCCTTTTATTGCTTATTTCTTTTGTTACGTTGTAGTGAACTTTTCCTCATTTTGTACTTAAAGCTATTGGTCTTGAAATACATTCTCATGCGATAACTACCTTAAAAAATGTTCACAACGACAAGTAATAAAACAGAGCAGCCAATGCAAATTAAAAAAAGACAATGCCAACCTAATTGATTGATTTGTGGGGTTTAACGTCCCAAAACCACCATTTGATTATGAGAGACGCCGTAGTGGAGGGCTCCGGAAATTTTGACCACCTGGGGTTCTTTAACGTGCACCCAACAATGCCAACTTATCTCGAAAATTATTTCCCAAAGGAGATGAAGTTAGGCTTTCCTTAAAGACAGGCCGCAACTATGCAAACTGTAAGGGCCCACTTTGCTTGAAAATTGATGACGAGCACGTACTGAAATGCGACTCTATTAATCAGAATTATTATTTGATAAAATTAGAAAACTATCGGGAGGGGCATTGCTAATGCCGTCTACAAGAGTACTGAAATAAGATTATTTCAGCCGAAAATAGCTTTCGAATGTTTCAGCAAAGGTAGAGCTGTCTATTTAGAAATATATAGAACATTTTGGCCTGTTCTGAACTTTGTTCGCGCCAGGAGGTGTGTTCTCGTCATTATGCAGCTGTCTCACACCAGATTACATCAGATGTGCTTCTTGATATTGAACGCCCATCCAGTCTCTCTCTCTCTTTCTGTGTGTGTGTGTGTGTGTTTGTGCGTTTGTTTGTGGTTGTGTGTGTGTGTGTTTGTGTTTATGCGTTTGTGTGTGCGTTTGTGTGTGTGTGCGCGTTTGTGTGTTTGCGTCTGTGTGTGTTGTTTTTGTTTGTTTGTTTGTTTGTTTGCGTGGTCAGTTTTACAAGTTGTTTATTCTCACAGACTCACCGACTGTAGCGTATTTATTGAGTGCCTGTGGCTTCAGTGTTCTGTTTACGCGCCTCTCGCATAATTTTCAGTTCTCATGTAAGTTATTTTTTGTTGCTAAGTTATGCAGGAAGCAATCAGCCCAACCCTTGCATCGTCTATGAATCTAATGGATGGTCCTTCGGGGCTGGTGAAGAGTTGTTCTTGGTGGCCGCACTTTTTTTGTTTGTCGTGCATCGTTTTCACAGCATTATGGGCTTAATTTTGAAGCGCTGCGCTTCAAACATTAGTGCTGTTGATTTCGTGGGATCTGTCTTATTTTGTTTTGTTTTCGGCGGCTTTTTGCATGTTTGTTTGTTGTTGTCTCCTTTTACCAAATACAAGGTAATCAAGAAATGGCAGCTCATTTTTAATAAATCAAAGAATAAGAACTCAAGTGTTTCCTTGAGTTTTATCTGCTAGAGCTCTGAGGAAAAGAATACACAGTAACTCTGCAGTGCTTGCATGAGAATTGGGACTTCCTTCATCTAATCAATGCGTGAAACGATCAGCATAGAATAAATAAACCACGGAGCAAACACTTTAAAAAGTACTGATTCACCTCCCTGAAATTCTGTCCGGAAGAAATAAGTACATTCGTAAAACACCCCAGAGGTAACGAACCGAAACACCGGATAGCCGGGATAAAAAACCGGATAGCCGGGGATAGCCGCAAAAAATGCTTCAGACACGTCACGTAATCACTCCAGCCAGCCGTAGAAAAATTCCAGTAAAAAGTACTCCTGTGGCGCTACGGAATTGCTCTGGTCGGCCGAAGTGGAATATCTATTAAAAGTACTCCGAGTGCACCACGCAATTCCTCCGGCGAGCCGGAGCAAAAATTGCTCTGAATAGAGGGAACGCTAGACCACACGCATTTTACTCCGACCACGGAGTATTTTTTTTTGTTTGCAGTGCATTACCTGCGCCATCAGTGACGTCGTACTCAGCGTCCTACCCAAGCACGCGCGGCATTGGCTGCTCTGTAAGTGACGTCGGCCATTCCGTCGCAGTCGTGGCGCAAAGCAGGGCCCATCAGTTTGTACTGAGACGCGGATCCTAAGTGGCTATCATAGCCACGGGGTAGCAAGAATCCAGGTGTCTTAGACACAGATCCTGAACATAAGAAAACTTTGCTAGTGTGCTGACAGGGCAAAACGTGAGAGAGCTCGCATTCGCTGCACTGATGCTGCAGTCCGGGCACAAAACAGACCTGGGAGGCCGACTGCCAGCAGCAACTGTGCGTCGATCGCGAACGAGAATGCAAGCGCCTGTCGCGAGAGCAAGGTTTCGCGTAGAACCTTGTTCTTTTACGGCTCACAAGCGCAGCAGTCAAGGTCGCCCCGTTCGGGATTAGAAGGGGAAAGCTTACTCGGAAAAGCGTCTAGCAAGAGGCACGTCCGGCGCCACCGTCCGAGTTTAAGCCATTGTTAGCAGGCACGCGTGTCCTTCAGAATGACATGGGGACACGACCACTTAACCTGACCGAGACATAGTGGCGGCAGGTAAATGACCATAATCTCCCCCGCTGTTGTTATGATGTCTGGGCGCCTCGCTGTCGCATGTACACCTGGAAAGCGCACGGAGCCCAATGGTGTATCCATCGCTCTTAAGGACGCTTCTAGGAAGCAACAATTAACGAAAGAACTGACGGGGCTCGAGCGTGAGAACGGCTGCCGACTGAAGTCGTTCGATGGGGCCGGCACGAGTAATGTTGGACAGCACGGCCTGGCATGGGAGAGAGTGTCACGTGCGGAGAACCCCTCTCCCTTTGCGTGTTTCCTTCATTTCGGGGACGAGGTTTTTACAAATGTAGTGCCTTTTATGAAAGTGTTTCTGTGATTGGTTGTGATGCTGCGAGTCCCAACATGTGATTGGTTTTTGTGAAGACTCTTTGTTCGACCAAGGGTTAAAAAGAGGATGTTTGAATTTAAAAAGTGAGCGGAGTCGGGGTCAACAGCGGATCTCACCACCGGAGACCAGCTATGCAGGCCGAGGGGTATGCCACCATTTTCTATGTTTTGTCTTTGTGACCCAGTGCATTTTGTAAATTGAAGTTGTGTTAGCTAAATAAACCCCCAATGAGTGCTTCCCGAAATCATCGTGTTGACGTCTCATCGATTGCCTCCGCGGATTTTCACCCACACTTGTTCGTCTCCCTGGTCGTCCGATACGCTTAACTTGAACAACCCCGACGTTTCACTACAAAGTGGTGGAGGTGCTGGGTAACGATAGTCCTGCTCTGAAATTCTGCCCCGAGTCAACAAAAAATATAAGGAACCTACCTCTGACAGCTCCACTATGACGGAACCCCATACCTTCTTCTCTGCTATGTCTACCCCCCAAGCTAAACCATTCATCGGACCACCAGTCTTTAGAGGTGTGCCGGAGAAAGCTATTTCCGAGTGGCTACTTTGCTACGAACATGTAGCATCGCTTAATAATTGGGACCAAGCCAAGAAGGTGAAATTTCTATATCTGGCCTTAGACGGAGATGCGAAAAAGTGGCACAATACTCAAATGCTAACCGGTGCTCCTAATGCATTAGAAGAATGGGCGTCGCTACTAAAAACGTCCTTTACGAGTCGCCACTCAGTCGAGATCGCCTATTTGCGGCTACAAAACCGCACTCAATTGCCGTCCGAAACCTCCGAGCAGTACTACTATGACGTCGTACAGCTGTGTGCAAGAGTGAACCCGTCTATGACGAAAGATGATCGGTTGTGGCACCTTATACGCGGTTTACGTCTGGATGTTCTGGAGAAAATGATAATCGCAAACCCAGAGAGCTGCACTGCATTCCTCCAAATTTTGCAATGCATAAATCTGGCAGCTTTGATGAGCCGTGTATCGGGGCTACAACCGATTGGCATCCAGTATTCCACCGGATCGCAGTCGTGGATGCAAAACATCGCGCATCCCGTAGGGTTCGCACCCGCCGCAGCGACAGGGCACCCTCCTCCTACGTGTGTCGCCACTTGCGCCGCGGCCGAATTGCGTTGCCCGCGGGAGGCTGCCGACCCCGAGAGAGACCTGAAAACGATTGCGGACTCGGTTGCCTTGCTGTCTGACCGGCTAAAAGGCATCGAAGACGAGGTGCGTCGCCCCCCAAGGCCTTGGCCTCAGAGAACTTCCCGTGCCAACGACGGGCGTCCCCGATGCCAGATTTGCCGCCGCATAGGTAACATAGCACAACAGTGCTGGCAGCGGTTCCGAGATGACAGGAACGATGAGGCTGAGCTCCACAGCAATCAGAACGTGCAGCCTAATCCTTCGGGAAACGAGAACGGCCGGGCCTAGGGGGCCAGCCCGGCCGCCCCATCGGCACATTGTCGGAAGGTCAGCTTCTCACAGTCCCCACACGAGCCAACCGTACAGAAACGTTGCGACACCACCTTGGCCTCAAGAATGGAAATGCCGACACGCTTTCCCGCCTTCCTCATGATCCCGCGCCTGTAAGCGAAGAAAACCCCTTACCGTTGCTGGTTCTGGATCAGGTGGATGTTGTAAAAAGCAGAGGGCAGACCCATGGATGAAAGAAATTATGCAGCACCTCGAGCACCCGGATGCGCCCGTTTTCAGGAAAACTAAAAGAACGGCACGGAGCTTTCGGTTGATCGACGGTGTGCTGTATCGAAGGGCGAAAGGGTTTCAGGAGGATCGTGCGGCGCTCGTTGTCCCCAAGTGCTTGAGATCTGAGATTTTAAGGTACTGCCATGACGCCACCACGGCAGGCCACTTAGGTGTCAAACGCACATGGGAGAAAGTTCGTTGCCGATATTTCTGGCCGAAGATGTTCTCGTACGTAAGCAAGTACGTTCTCTCCTGCCCCGACTGCCAGACACGAAAGCAACCACCGGGGAGGCCGGTCGGTTTCCTCCAACCGATCCCACCTGCAGGTCGACCTTTCATGCAGCAGGTGGGCATGGACTTCATTGGGCCTTTCACTAAATCCAAAGCAGGGAACCGCTACATCGTCGTGATTACCGACTACCATACGAAATGGGTCGAGGCTGTCGCGTGTCCAGCGGCCACTGCCGCAGAAGCAGCAAGAGCTTTCGTCGAACAAATCGTCCTACGTCGTGGTGCCCCGGAGAAAGTAATAAGCGATCGTGGGCAGCACTTTGTCGCTAACTTGACCGAAGAAATATTCCGGCTCGTGGGTAGCGAGCATGCCACCACAACAGCATACCACCCACAGGCCAACGGCTTGTGCGAGCGTTTTAACCGCACGTTGGCTGACATGCTCAGCATGTACGTTTCCTCACACCACCGCGACTGGGATGAATTCCTACCGTACGTTCTTTTTGCATACAATTCTTCCACCCACGAGACGACTGGATTCACTCCCTTCTTTCTTCTTCACGGACATGAACCGACACTACTGGTGGATGTAGGGTCGGGCGCGCAACGCGTATTCGACTACACCCTGGATGCAATGAAAGTGGCCCGCAGGCTGCGGCAGGCTCGAAAAATAGTAAATGAACGGGAGAAGCGTCAGCAGGAGAAGAACAAGCGCAGCTATGATGCTAGGCGACGAAGTGTTGTTTATCATCCGTGCGACTTGGTGTACTTGTGGACTCCCTCCCGGGCGAAAGGGAAGACGACGAAGCTTCTTCACAAATATCACGGACCTTTCCGTCTTGTACGCCGGGTAGCCGAGAACAACTGGGAGGTGGTAGACCAAACTGGGAAAAAACGTGACGTTGTGAATGTGGCGCGTTTAAAGCCCTGCCACGTTCGATTGGGCTCCGATGCCGACGACGCGGACGATGAGTCTGATGATAATCATGAGGTACGCGATCTCGGTGGTGATGTGCGCGAGGGCAGAGCCAGGAGAGATGACCACGGATTGCATCGAAGTGTTGTGCGCGAGGGCAGTGCCACGAGAAATGACCACGGATTGCATCGAAGTGTTGTGCGCGAGTGCAGTGCAAGGAGAGATGACCAAGGATTGCATCGAAGTGTTGTGCGCGAGTGCGGCTCCAATGGTGATGTGCGCGAGTGCGGTTCGCGAGTGGGTCAGGAACCCCGTTTGCAACATTTTGTGCGCGGGACACAGACCAGTGTTCCAGTACAGCAGTGCGAAAGCTACGACACGGACACTGAACTTTACTCGGACTGGAAGAAATTTTCAAGTGATAACAACGCACAACAAAATGTCAGTGCTTACGAAACGGACAATGAGTTGTTTTGCAGTACCGACGAGTGAACCTATATATTTCTGTGCCCAATGATTTTGTTTTGTTTTTTCATCTGTTGTTTTTATGTATTTTTAAAGCCTCTCACCTTTTATACACACGCATAAGTGTCCTTAAATAAGCATCTCACACCCTTGTTGAATGCAAAACCTTTTTGTAGAATTAGTCTATTTCTTGTCCTGTTTTGCAGATAAAACGAGTGGGGCACTCTTTTTCGTAGGGGGGAGGTGTCGCGAGAGCAAGGTTTCGCGTAGAACCCTGTTCTTTTACGGCTCACAAGTGCAGCAGTCAAGGTCGCCCCGTTCGGGATTAGAAGGGGAAAGCTTACTCGGAAAAACGTCTAGCAAGAGGCAGGTCCGGCGCCACCGTCCGAGTTTAAGCCATTGTTAGCAGGCACGCGTGTCATTGAGAATGACATGGGGACGCGACCACTTAACCTGACCGAGACATAGTGGCGGCAGGTAAACCACCATAATCTCCCCCGCTGTTGTTATGATGTCGGGGCGCCTCGCTGTCGCATGTACACCTGGAAAGCGCACGGAGCCCAATGGTGTATCCATCGCTTTTAAGGACGCTTCTAGGAAGCAACAATTAACGAAAGAACTGACGGGGCTCGAGCGTGAGAACGGCCGCCGACTGAAGTCGGCCGATGGGGCCGGCACGAGTAATGTCGGACAGCACGGCCTGGCATGGGAGAGAGTGTCACGTGCAGAGAACCCCTCTCCCTT
Source organism: Rhipicephalus annulatus (assembly GCA_013436015.1). Lineage (NCBI taxonomy): Eukaryota > Metazoa > Arthropoda > Arachnida > Ixodida > Ixodidae > Rhipicephalus > Rhipicephalus annulatus. The sequence continues at coordinate 226,703 of WOVY01000895.1, read as the reverse complement.
TGCGTGTTTCCTTCGGTGACGACGTTTTTACAAATGTAGTGCCTTTTATGAAAGTGTTTCTGTGATTGGTTGTGATGCTACGAGTCCCAACATGTGATTGGTTTTTGTGAAGACTCTTTGTTCGACCAAGGGTTAAAAAGAGGATGTTTGAATTTAAAAAGTGAGCGGAGTCGGGGTCAACAGCGGATCTCACCACCGGAGACCAGCTATGCAGGCCGAGGGGTATGCCACCATTTTCTATGTTTTGTCTTTGTGACCCAGTGCATTTTGTAAATTGAAGTTGTGTTAGCTAAATAAACCCCCAATGAGTGCTCCCCAAAATCATCGTGTTGACGTCTCATCGATTGCCTCCGCGGATTTTCACCCACACTTGTTCGTCTCCCTGGTCGTCCGATGCGCCTAACTTGAACAACCCCGACGTTTCGCTACACGCCGGTGGCGGAAGGAACCTGCGAACCACGCCGCCGAGTCAACTCGTGATGTCAAACGCTTGCGACAACGACAAGCTGAACAAGTGGCATTGCGGGCACGTTAGCGTCAACGTGATGATTGCGGGCGTGCGTTCACAGGAGCGAGCGCCCGTTTTCTGCAGGATTTCCCCAGCATCACTTTGACTTTGGCTTGTGCGGCTTTGTGCGGCATGTGAAATAAACACTGTGGTAAACCCAAGCCAAACGCGTGTCTAACCTCATTAAGAAGCATGAACTTGTAAGCATCGATTATCAATGGTTCCAGTGCAGCGTCGGGTTAAACCATTTGCTAAACGCCGGAGTCGCACGTTTCACCTTTCTCCCGTTAACGATATGTATAGAGTTTTCTGGCAGTGGTTTTTTCAGACACTTTGCAGAGGCAGCTATTCATTGTGATAGGCCTGTAACTAACACCAAGTGTGGCTTCTTGTTTTAAGTATGGGTATGATAACGCCCTCCTTCCAGGCTTTCAGTGAACTAACAGAGGATGGTATCAAGGAAAAGAGGATGGTGTCAAGGGTGTGTTCGTGTAGGTGCTTCAACAGGCCTATGTAATCTTGTCTGGGCCTCCTGCAGAGTGCCCACATGTTCGCAGCTTCTCCTTCGCCATCGTAATATACAAGGAATCGATTGTACACTCCTGCGGATGGCCTTCCATCATGGATAGGCTCAGCAAGCTTACATCGCTTCATGGGGCCTGTGTATTTTACTGAACTGAAAATATGCTTGAAACGCTGGCCTACGTTATCGGCTTGGTGTTCCAGTGTATCACCAGCAGTACTCACTGGATGAGTCATCATTGTCATCATCAGCCTGACTACACTCACTGCTCGGCAAATGTATCTGCTATGATCGCCAATCAACCCAGCCATCTGCTTTCTTTTGCCACGTTATACCTGCGAACGTTTTAATCTCATCAGCCCGCCTAACTTGCTGTTCTTCGCTCGTGCGCTTGCCTTCTCTAGAAATCCAGTCAGGCCCCGCCACAGTGGTCTAGTGGCTAAGGTACTCCGCTGCTGACCAGCAGGTCACGGGATCGCATTCCGGCTGCGGCGGCTGCATTTCCGATGAATGCGGAAATGTTGTAGGGCCTTGTGCTCAGATTTGGGTGTACGTTAAAGAACCCCAGGGAGTCGAATTTGCCGGAGTCATGCACTACGGAGTCTCATAATCATATGGTAATTTTTGGACGCTAAACCTCGCATATCAATCAGAAATTCAGTCAGTTACCAGGAGCAGCGGTTACCTAGCCTACAGGCTGCGTGCCCGGCCCATGTCGTTTTCTTTGTTATAAATTTTTATTGAGATAGAAAATGAACGAAGGAGTTCTTGTCACCATTATTTGGCGACGGTGACCCCTTTGCGCTTGATTGTAACAAATAAATAATTAAATAAAAACTAAATAGCATATATACATATGTACAGTCCTACATAGATGAGTACAAAATTTTTCATATGGGCAGAACAAACACGTAGCCTCCACGCTCACTTTTTTAACCTATTCCGCTCAGTAGCGGTCACAAATCATTGTGTCTTCGAAAAAACGTTGCAGCAGCTCAATTGCTTTGCGATTTATTTTAGATGGCCATGGGCCGAGCGTTTTATCCAGCGCAAACGTTTGCTCGGAAACTAGAGTATGAACTTCTTGTTCGTGTCGCCGTCAGAGTTTGTCGTGTTTCAGAACGTCGAGCAACAGCTGATAGATATCTTCGTCGTCGTAGCCCCTTGAACGTGCTGACGTTGTTGCACGCTGAATCCGAAGTTGAAAGTGCTTCGTGTAAGCAGTTCCGAGTCTTGGGCGATGTAATGAAGTGTCGATACGCCTTGGGAAATGGTCATCTAATTGGCACTCGAGAACAGGATAAGCAGCATCTAGGATCGATTCCTTTATTTTGTCTGTGAACCAGGTAGACAAGCCTAATTCACGTTTCATTGATCTTGAAATTCTATTTACATCACATTGAAATGCAGGAATGAGGCGCGTTTGCGTCCCTTTCTTCTTCTTTACTTCAACTATGATAACCTTAACCTTGCTATGTTCCCTGACCCATCTTGCAATCTTTTTGTCTCTTCAATTTACAACTACAATTTACTTTTCCGTCGCACGTGGCGTCGTCTCTAATTTAAGCTGAACTCTCTTTGTAAGCCTCCAAGTTTATGCTCCCTAGGTAAGTGCCGGCAAGATGCAGCGGTTACTACCTGTCCTAAGTGAATATATTCTTTTACGACATCCAGCGTCTCTCCACCTATCGCAATGTGCTATCATTCTGCCAATCCTGTTGCAAAGTACGTTTGTTTTCTGCATTGTAATTTTCAGACCTGCTCTTTTGCTTTCCGTGTCCAGTACAGTAGTCATGAGCTGTAATTCGTCCCCTGAGTTACTCATCAAGGCAATGCCATCAGCGAATCGCAACTTACTAAGATACTCTCCACTAACTCTCATCTCCAACTCCTCCCATCCCAATCTAGGACCCTGAAAACCTCCTGTAAACACGCGGTGAATAGTGCTGGAGAGATCGTGTCTCTCTGCCTAACACCACTCTTAATTGAGATTTTGTCGCTTTATTTATGGAGAGCTATGGTAGCTGTGGATCCGCTGTATATTTCTTCGAGTATGTTTATCTAGGGTTCATCGGTGTGTGATTCTGTAGTGCCTGCATCACAGCTGATGTCTCGGCTAGGTCAAGCACCTTCTCTTAATTTATGAAGGCTACGTATAGGGCCTGGTTGTATTCCGTGCTTTTCTTCATCCCTTGATTGATAGTATGATTATGGTGTATTGTGGGTTGCCTGTATAAAATCCTGCTTGGTGCTTTGGTCGATTGAACTGCAATGTAGCCCTAATTTTATTAGGTGTTACTTTTGTGAACAGTTTGTAGCGAACGGAAAGTGTGCTGATCGGCCTGCGATTTTTCATGCCCTTCACGTCTCCTTTCTTATCGATAAAGATGATGTTGGCATTCTTCCAAGATTCTGGTACCCTTCCCGTCAAGAGACACTTCTTATATAAGGTGACCAGTTCTTCTAATACAGTTTCCCTGCCATCTTTCAGCAGGTTCGTTGTTACCTTATTCTCACCAGCGGCTTTGTTTCTTCGCACTCTTTCTAGGGCTTTTTTACTTACCATGTCTTTAATGGTAGGATGCTAAATTTGTTGAGGCTATTATTGCTTCTAATATATTGTCATGCGTAAAGACCCTTTCAAGATTTACAAATACAGCCCCTTGATGACTTCCAGTTTTGTCAACCTTTGTGCTCTAATAGCATTGAAGGATCACAAGAGCTTTAGAAGATAGCCCGCTGATTTTTAAAGTTTCCTTGTCTTATTTGGTAAAATATATTCAAATAAATGTTCGTTTGAGCTGCGTAAAAATTATAAAACAGTAACTTGTACTTCACGCACTTTTTTTATGCGAAAAACGAAAGAGAGACTTTTGTTACGCTTGAAAAGAAATTAAAAACGTGCATACAGTTTCAGCGTTCGGAGCTGGTAAATGAAGTGACTGGACGTTTTTTTTTTTTTTTTTTGGGGGGGGGGGGGTACAATGCTTGGGACCTTGACACCGTCTATAGAAAGGCACCTCGAGAACGGGCGCCGAAATCGCACTGAATGGGTGAAGACGATGTTGTTGTAGGTCTGTCCCAAGACAACAAAAACATTACCATGTTATTCTAACCTTACTTTTTCACATTGTTAATTTAGAATTTGTAGTTATTTCTACAGGAAAAAGAGATGGTTTGACCGCTTGCTCAGCAAGCCTTTTTATTTTCTCGCAGTTTATTTTTAAACTTACTACTCAGATTGGTTGTATTTTCGTCACATTACGTATCTTGCCGCCTGTCTCTTGGTCCTCTGTGGATGGGCACCATTCATATCAGGTCATCATCATCATTATCATCATCATCATTGTCTGAGCGGCCCTGTTGTTGTGCATTCCTGTGTGCTCTGTGCAGTGTTCACCCGACTGGTGTTAAGTTAGTAAATACTTCCAGCAACTTATCTTCGGTGAAGGTTTCGGGTGCTCCAATATCCCCACTCTGGATCTCCGTCCTGCCGCCTTCGGCGTGCACATAGGGGCTCCCAAACGCCCTGGCGGCGGCATGCTATCTGTGAGCATTGTTGGAATAGCAGCTTTGAGCGGCGACCAGATAAGCGTACAACAGCAACACTGGCGTACACACCGGCTGCCTACATCTCCGTCAGACAAGGCGAGGGCATTAGAAGCTTACCGACCAAGCTTCTAAAAAGCTTTGCCCCTGCTATGTCTTCAACTGTGTGAGTAGCCGATGGCAGCCGAATATAATTTCTTGGTACGTGCACTGCACGCGTGTATGTTGTCGGCCATCACACTTGAGTTCTCTTCGCAGTCCTGGACATGTGCCCACGCAACGCAATTCTTAACATTAACTCCTTGACCGCGCAATCGGTCCTCATGGATTGTTGAACGACACTTTACGGTTCGAGTTGGCTTTCTGCACTGATTTCGCTCCTGAACCGCACACGGCTACTACGCTCCATGGAGTGTTTATGACTACCACCTCAGGCAGCTACATACCTTTACATGTCACCGCTACCACGTGTTCCTGATGGAGACTGTCTGGCATCTCCCTTCAATGATCTGACATCTTAGCGGAACATCACACTTCGTCGTACTGTAGTGAGAACAGCCGGCAACAGGACGCTTCTCGCTGTCCTCCATTTCTCTGCGTCGACCCAGCTTTTTTCTTATAGTATCGCTTTAGCACAACTCTTCACTCTGGAGCAATGTACAATTTCATCTTGCAGATTTGACACCAAGACCGTAGCCGAACTTGTCACAGCCTCACAAAATAGAGCATTTCAGGACAAAATGATATCAAATGGCCTGTAGCCGTCCGAAGTGAAAGCGCTCCATGGTCTTCTCTTTTCTGACTGCGACATATTTGATATCGGCGACCATCCCCTGGGCCGCACTTGCATCGTAACCGTATCGACATTGGCGACGCAAATTCCTTTCACAAGCATCCTTACCATGTGTCTCACTCAGAGCGCCAAATTATAGACGGGTTTAGTGTTTACAAACAACGCAAGCCACTGATTTAGTGCACTACGAATACTTCCGGCAGGAGAGCGACTGTCACTTGCGGCTATGCTGTTGCAGGCAGTTAGTTGAAGGCTGAGGTGATGTCGTGTCGGTGTTGTGTCTATGTTTACACTTCTTGGTTGTATTTATGACGATTAAATTCTGCATCCTAAATGTTGTTCAGATGTCTAGCGACTACTTGAAAGCGCTTAGCAACGAAGCAAACAATCGGTATCGGCAAAAGCTGACGTTTAGGGGCACTGAGCTGCCCGACCCTCTGGGTGATGACGTCATGCGATTCTCATTTTCTGCATGCTCAAAAAGCTTCCCCCAGTTTTCAACTATGAACATAATATTTCATCTCATCGGAAGTGTGTGTTTCTACACGAAAGAGCAGTTTAAGAATTACGGAATGGCAGATGCCTACAATTAGTTTGTCGGTAAAGCAACTCACGCCGATCAAAGTCCACCAGCATAAAAAAGCGTCGTGAGTATAGCGTCCACCGTAGAGGCCAGCCAGGCTCTTTAAAAACATATCGCTTCCAGTATAGCGTTAACGGCGATGAAAACGTTGTCAACGCTCACTCGACCAGGATGGCTGGTTAAGCGCATACAGCATATTACAACTGCTTGCGCTTTGGCTGAGCTTTGGATTGAAAAATGAGCCATTTTCTTTTTCAGGCTTAATGGACCGCGTTCTTAATGGCCTTTCTGAGTTCTCTCTGCCGTATCTTGACGATGTCGCCATCTTCTTAAACAGCTGGAAAGAGCAGTCGAGCATTTAGAAGTCGTGCTGAACAGGTTCAAAGAAGCTTGTCGAAACCTGCTAAATGTCACCTAGGGTGCGGTGAGGGGTCTTACCTGGGACACGTTGTGGGACGTGGCCGGCGTAGACCTTCAGAAATTAAGGTAACCGCCATCGTGAACTATCCACAACCAACCACAAAATAAGAGATAAGGACATTCTTGTGCCTAGCTGGATACTATCAGTATTACTTGTGAAACTACTCTAGCATTGCCAGCCCTCTAACTGACGCACTTTGAAAGTCAGAGCCGGTTAAAGTAGTATGGGACTCACAAAAAGAGAATGCGTTTTGCCAGCTGAAAGAGACCCTAATCGAAAAGCCCCTTCTCATGGCACCCTATTTCTCTAAGAGATTTGTGATTCAATGCGACGCGAGTGATCGCGGCATGGGAGCTATATTGTGTCAGGACGAGAGCGCCGATAACAAAAAGCCAGTTTCGTATCTAAATCGAAAACTCAGCAGCAGGGAAGAGGCATACAGTACATATGAAAAGGAATGCGCTTGCCTCGTGTGGGCCGTTAAAAAGCTAGCTTGTTATGTCTCCGGTGCGAGGTTTGTGATCGAAATGAACCACTGTCCTCTAACCTGATTAAATAACATGTCGCCTAAAAGTGGCTGCGGTTACTGAGGTGGAGCGTGGTACTCCAACAGCACAACTTTGACGTTCCCTGCAAAAAAGGAAAGCTAAACGCTAATGCAGACGCATTAAGCCGTCCGTTTTAGCTAGTACCTTCTCCACCTATCGGTTTCTCGCTGGCGATTCAGGGCGAAATTTTGTCCTCATCACGGCCTTAGCCGAGCGCTCTCGTCCACAGTAATCTCAAGGGGCCAACTTTATGTTGTATTCTATTCCGTTACGTTGTTGTACGTGTAAAATTTGATTTCTCACTTTAAGAGTCTTGTGTTCCACATGTGCCTCTTGATGTAGAGAGAACGAAATTCTGATAGACACGTATCTGGGTATACGTGGTACTATATTTTGTGTGGTGTTTTGTCGGGTAAGCGAGGGCACTTGCTTGTGTCGTGTGTTGTCTGTTGTTGAACCGTTCTTGACAAGTTCCAGAAAAAAGTCGTCAGAAAAGGCGAGCGAAGCTAGTCGACAAGTCTCGGCGACAAGCCAGTGGAGCTTGGATCCATCCTCAAGGATGGAATGTGTTCACGGAACTGAGCCTGGAGCTGCATTCTCCCCATGGCCCTGGAGGCGAACCTGGAGGGACCTGGCGAACGAGCGTGCCCGATATCCGAGCCACGTGGAAGCAGCTCGTCTTTCCGGAGCATTGTCTGACAACGGGGGTGCTGTAATGCCTCGGAGTCCAGACCGAACGTCATTGCCTCTGCAAAGGAAATCTTTGTCACGGCAAACTACGTCATCTAACTGACACGCCGGTGTGCCTTACGCAACGCACGGCAAGCTCCCTCAACCTACGGGCCTGATAGCAGCCCGATGATGCAAGCGCCGCCATCCAGTATGAAGAGCCCTACGCAATGCGTGGCAAAATCTGTCGTCCATGAGTGCAACCCAGCGGCGGTTTTTGACTGGAGGAATCTGACATCACGGCCAGCGGCTCTTCTGATTGGACGTTGGTAACGTATGGAATCACCCGGGCCTATAAAAACAGACAAGCGGTGCGTCGCCTGCAGCCGACGTATGCATCAGAGAGAAGACGTCTCGGCTCTTCCAGGCCCTAAGCTCTCTGTCCCAAAGCCGAATATGTAACACCTCTATTTCTAAGCTGTACATAAACCTTGCCTTAACTCACCGTCGTCTTGTCCGCTCGTCAATCAGCTCTGTGCAGAAGCAGTCACGAGCTGAGAAACACGCGCGACCAAACAACCTTGGCAGCCCGGCCAGTGACCTTGGCAACGGCGAGTTTCGTGATAGTGGCGCCTTCGGGACCGTGTTGGCGTCGCGTCTCCTAACAACGTCTACTGAACAAGCATTAACAATTATTAAAGATCAAATGATTGCAAATAAGGAAAATAAGAAATTTACGCTTGGTTTTTTTTGAAACTTAAAAAGCCTTTGAATAAATAATTATGATACAATATTACGGAAGCTATCATGGTACGGCATACGTGCGATCACCGCTAAGGTTTTACAAAGCTATTTGCATAACCTGTACCAACTAGTACAAATGAATACAGTGAGACGTCCCCCGCTACGCCACCGATTGCCAAAGAGAGGGAAGAACACTCAACCCTTTTTCTATCCGGTTCCCTCTTGGCTATGTGTCTCAATCACTTCTCACATACAGGGATTCGTGCTGGGGCCGGAAAGTAAGAGGCGCTACGACCTGTTTCTGTTTACTGATTCATTAATTTCTTACGAACTGCAAACATCGTATACCCGCGTACATCAACCACTACACAAAATTATAACACATGATTTAGACACTCGCGACGTTCGACACAGGGCAGGCACATAAGGAAAGTAACTAACAATACAAGGGTGTGCATATAAAAAAACACACGACGATACAAATGATAAACTTATCAATGAATAAAACCGCGCAATGTCTCAACATGCCGCATCCCTACCCGCTAAGCTCGTTTAAGTAAGAGAAGTGAAGTTCGTCTCACAGATTGTCCATGTAGTCGGGTCCTCGGAGTTGGCTGCTCGAATCGGGGCCGAAGGTTGGTTCTTGGCGTGGAGGTCTGATCTGTCCGATTCGTGAGCGTCTTCATCGTCTTCGTCATCGTCACCTACGTCGTGCCTCTCAGTGATTTCCATCTTAGCTTCTCTACCATCTCGAGGTCATCGCATCAACTCTCTGACCCCCCGTATCGTCTCGTAGTCCCTTTTTGTAGGACCCGACTCCGCCCTACCGGGGCACCAAACCAATCGCCGCTATCCACGGGGTATATTTTCTTCTCAGTCAGAGTATATCATCTTCGGCAGCCGCTCCAGCGGCCTACACCAGTAGAAAACCCTCTTCCAAACAAAGCCGAGCAAGTAACAATGTACAAACTCAAGCCTCAGAGAGAGAGAGAGAGAGAGAGAGATGGGCGAGCGGTCCCAAGACACTTTAATTACGGGTGAACAATGGTCCCGATGCTTCCGGTACTTGGTGAGCCGATGTCCGGACCAAGTCTCAAGGTTTACATGCAGCTCGGTGTCTCCCGCGAAATTCTCCATAGCCGCCGCTTCTTCGTCATTCACAGCCGCGGGCAGCCATCCACGCAGATTGCAGTAACGAGCCCTGGAGCCACGGAGGCTGACGGAAAGTCATACTGGACCCGGCACAGGCGCTGCGGCAGCGTTGCATTCCCCGAACCAACAAAAGGTGCTCTGCTGCTCCCCAATGCCACAAATCTGAAGGGTGCGCGCGAATTATCTCCACCGTACACTGCCACACGGTCTGTAGACGAAAAGGCGCTGCCCCGTCCTCGTGTTTGCGCGGGGGAGCCCGTGAGAATAGTAGAAATAATCCTTCTGGTACTTCACTTCGGAATGCCCATTCGTTACACCGAAGGTTTTCTTTTCCTTTTTTATGCCTGGGTTTGAGCAACAAGCGAAAACATCTTGAAAGGACCGGGGTTCAGTCCGTGTTTGCGGGGACGTCACACAGCTACATCGAGTCAAGTCATCCAAGGAGTTCTGTAGGGATCTATACTGGGTCCTTTGATTTTCAAATTCAGACTTTTTTTTTCGAAATACAGCAAGAAAGGCAGAGAAGCTACAGAAATAGCAACACCTGACGTAAGGCCTCTGTACCAATTTTACAAAAATAGTAAACATCAATTTACAAAAAATTGTTCGTAGCATTCAACTTTTCGTTTGAGTGTAGATGTTAATGACATTGTATGTATACCCACCTCACCACAACTTATTATGTATGCAGGTCACACAAACGTATTTTAGATGCGGAAGCATCTTATACTCGCGCCTTGTAGTGCGCCGTCCGCGCCGTCCGCGCCGTCCGCACCGCTTCTCGAACATTCGACAGCTGACGCGCGCGCATGCGCCGTCGCGCCGTCGCCCACCATCTGTGCCGCGCGCGCTTCTCCTTCGAGAACATTCGACAGCTGACAGCGCATGCGCCGTCGCGCCGTCGCCATCTGTGCCACGCGCGCGCTTCTCCTTCGAGAACATTCGACAGCTGACAGTGCATGCGCCGTCGCGCTGTATATATACTCAAGGTCGGCGCTCGCTCGCTCAGTTGCCGCTCGTCGGTTGGTTTGTACGGCGCGTCGACGTCCAAGGTCGCGGTGAAATGAATTCCAACGAATCCACAAACACAATGATCGACGTCCCTTCGACCAGCGCCGTCCTTTCGCATACGTGTGTACGTGTTCACTCATTTAACACCCCCTCCTACAACCACGTTAACCAATTTAGCCATCGACCCAAGTAAGTCGCAATTTAACACCCCATTTCACAACCACGTTAACCAATTTAGCCATCGACCCAAGTAAGTCGCACTTTAACACCCCGTTAACCAATTATATGCTCCGCATCCTCCTCAGTGTTCCCCCGAGGGAAGCTGCTGGCAATTTTTTTTCCATCACATAGTTTAGAAACACAAAAAATGTTTATGAGCATAGGGCACGCATTTTTAAAACTGGCTTAAACAAAAAAGCTACATTTCAATGCCAAGAAGACGAAATTGATAATATTTCACCCAATAACTAAACACCCTAAATATAACATAAATCAAAGTTTTCACGAGAATGTCATGAAACTAGAAAACATCAAAACTTTTTAGTACGGTTCAGTTAAGACTTAACGTGGAACGTTCACATTACTTATTTAGTTAGGCAACTTGCATTAATAGTAGGATGCATGTAGAGCATTGCTTCCCTCATTCCTGCGTGGTTGAAGAAATATTTGTACAATACCCTATTCTATTCGTCACTTTTTTTGTTGGTGTTTATCAGTGCAAGGGTCATGTGATGGCCAATGAGCGCCAGTACGCCAGTACATGAGACAGAAGATGTGGGCAAAGATTTGCTCAAAGCTTGCAGACGTCGGTCGTGAAATACTGCCGTAATCCAATGCGCCTAGACCAAGGTAGGGTATTCGGACAGGGTTAACCCTTGCCTTGGAAGATGTGTGATAACTGGCAGTATAGAGGCCTAAAACTCCTTGCGCTAACGGCGTGTACACATAAAGACATTAAAATCCCGAGAGTAGCATAAAATGTGTTCACTGAAGATGGGCGGCTAACAGTTCTGATAATATTGATTTAGCAAGATGATACGCCACGAATGTCTCTCAAGCCCCCGTTTGCTGTGTAGTGGCACCACGGATCCGAGCTAACGGGGCGTTTTCGATTCCCTCCCACGCCTAGCCGCGCGTAGCTGAGCCGTGTCCGGGGAAAAGAAGATCTTGGGGGTTGAGCTGACGCTGGGTGCTTAGACTTTTAACCCTCCCCCCTCCAGCAGAGGCAACATACCCTTTCGGCCCCGGCTTCACGTAGACGGCACCCATGGGCTGGCCCACCCAGGGAAAACTGGCAGTCACCTTTTCCTATCTATCTCTCCCTACATCTTCGTCTTTATCTCTCACTTTTTATCTCTCCCGCCATTTTTTCTTTTCTATTTACTTTCAAATTTTCTGGCGGCGAGCGCTAACTGTGTGTAGTTACCCAACCTTGGGTAGTTATATTCGGTTATAGCGCCGCAGGGGCGTCTGTGCAAGCAGGTGTTTGGTGCGTAGCGATACGACGGACCCGATCCGAAGAGGCGGTTTCGACTCCCTCCCACGCCTAGCCGTGCGTGGCTGAGCCATGTTCGGGGAAAAGGGAATCCTGAGGGTTGAGCCGATGCCAGGTGATTGGACCTTTAAGGCCCCCCCGGCGGAGGCCACACACCCCTTTGGCCTCGGCCTCACGTAGAGGGCACCCATGGGCTGACCCACCGAGTGGAAATTGGCAGCCGCCTTTTCCTCTCTGTCTCTCTCTATCTCTATCTCTCTCTCTCTACATATTCGTCTTTCTCACTTTTTTATCTTTCCTGTCCACTTCTATCTTCTGTTTACTTCGAATTTTCTCGGCGGCAAGGGTTAACCCTGTCCAAATACCCTACCTTGGTCTAGGTGCATTGGATTACGGCAGTATTTCACGACCGACGTCTGCAAGTTTTGAGCATCTGCAAACTTGCAGCGTCTCCTCCTTGGGCTCCGTGGTGGGTGGCCGCCAACGCTGCTGAACAACATACAATAAAGCATTCCTTTTGCTTAGTGATCGCGCCACCTCAAAGCAGGTACGCACCAAAGACATCAATGTTTTCAACCGGTCTAGACAAATCTTCCCTCACTTCCATGTTATACACTGCGAGAAAAGTAACAAGCAAGCCAGAACTGCATCCCCCTTCGTAGATGCTAGGTGCTTAACCGAAACCCTCGGTGCAGGGTACAAGGTTACTAAAATGGCCAGTGGAGATCTACTCCTTGAGATACGAGAGAAAGACCAATTCGAAAAGCTAAACTCTCTAGCAACTTTGGGCGACACACCAAACAGTATTACTCCGCACAGATCTATGAACTCTGCTCGCGGGATAGTATCGGACGCAGATTTGCTTGACCTGACAGAAGCTGAACTTCTAGAAGGATGGAAGAGCCAGAACATGACCAACGTACAGCGTATTGATATAAGTTGAGAAAAAAGGAAACACCAACTAAAAACTTAATACTGGCCTTTGCTTCGAGCGATCTGTCGGAAACTATTTAAAACGGGGATACAAAGACCTCCGTGAGGCCTTGAATTCCTAACCTTCGCCGTTGCTTCCAATGTCAGAGAAACTGACGCTTTCCAAAAATACAAAACAAGAATAGAAAAGCAGAAACTAGAACACAAGTGTACGAAATACGAGGCATACAACGAAGCTTTCAGCTTAGCTGTGCTCCGAACATCACTAAACTTCTGCAGTAATTCCGCGTCAGGTTCCGACCGTGTGGTATACGAAATGCTAAAAAACCTACCAATCGAAGCGCAAAAAAACTTTACTTTGCTTGTACAATGCTAATTGGTTTTCTGGCAATATTTCTACTTCGTGGAAAAAATTATTATTATTATTATTATTATTAAAATTATTATTATTATTATTATTATTATTATTATTATTATTATTATTATTATTATTATTATTATTATTATTATTATTATTATTATTATTATTATTATTATATTATTATTATTATTATTATTATTATTATTATTATTATTCCTAATTTGAAACAGGGGAAGGACCAGTCTTTAGTTTCTATTATTAGGCCTATTACAATTGCATGATAGTGCAAATTCTTCAAAAAAAATGATAAACTGCCGACTTGTACATTTCCTTAAAACAAACAATTTGCTCGACCTATTCCAGTGTGGATTTCGAGAGGGTAGATCAACCACCGCCCACCTTGTCGTATCGAGGCACAGATCATAGACGCTTTCGCCCACAAACAATACTTTCTTTCTGTGTTCCTCGATATCGAAAAGGCTTATGATACAGCATGGCGCTTTGGAATATTAAGAGACTTGTCCCACGTTGGCGTGCGGGGCAGAATGTTTACCATAATCGAAAGTTACTTGTCAATCGGACATTTTCTGTCCAAGTGGTCAGCGTTTTTTCCGAAACATTTGTTCAAGAAACAGGAGTGCCGCAAGGTGGTGTACTTAGTCGCACACTTTTTTATTATCAAAATGAACGCTTTGCGCTTGTTCATCCCTCGAAATATGTTTTACTGCACATGTGTCGACGATGTCAAGCTTGGTTTTAAGTTTTGTAATCTGGCCAAATGTGAGCGGCAGGTTCAGCTTGGTTTGAACGAAGCCTCCAATTGGGCAGAAGAAAACGGGTTCCGACAGAATGCACAGACAAGCAAGTGTGTTTTGTTCTCCAGGAAGAGAGGCATTCATTCTAAACCTGCTATTCAACTGCATGGGCAACGACTTTTTGTTAATACTAAACGCAAATTCTCAGGCCTAATCTTGGACGCCAAGATAACTTTCCTGCCACACATCAAGTATGCAAAAAACAACTGCATAAAAGCCATGAATATTCTAAAGGTGTTGTCACGCACTACGTGGGGAAGTGATAAGGAGTGCGTGATCTATTTCTATAGAAGCCTCAAACGTACTTGCCTAGCCTATGGGGCAATAGCATATCAGTCTGCGACAACTACTGCCCTTAAAATGCATGACCCTGTTCATCATGTAGGCATCCGCCTCCCTACAAGTGCTTTTCACACTAGCCCCGTAGAAAGTCTGTACGTGGAATCGAGCGAATGATCGTTCCTCCTACAGAGATGTACATGTATTTTAAATATTATCTTAATGTGAACACATACAAGGAACATCCTTCACATTTCACAATTAATGACATGTCAAGCCTTGCTGTGTTTGAGGAACGGCCTTCTATGAGACAGCCCTACTCACTCCGTATAAGGGGCCTAGCAAAGAAAACCGTTGTGCCACTTGAACACGGTTTGATGGCTACCGCAGTATGCCTGCCACCGTGGCAGTGGCAGACGATAGAGTGCGACGTGTCTTTCTTGAAAGTTACAAAGCATGCACCAATCACACATATCCAGACATACTTCCTTGAACTGCAACATAAATACACATGTCCCGAGTTTTCTACGGATGCCTCAAAGTCAAACACTTCTGCGTTGTACGCAGCCGTCGACTCATTCCTTTCAGAAGCCAGCATTCTCCACTCTGATACAAGCATTTTCACCAGCGAAGCTTATGCGATACTTGCGGCTGTTAAACAAATTAAACGAATAGAACCACAGAAGTCAATAAAATACACAGATTCTTTAAGTGTAGTAAAAGCTCTGAAAACTCTTAAAAAGCACAAAAGCCCTGTTCTTTTCTTGCTTTATTCTCTCATATGCACAGTCTACCCATCCGAGCAGCATGTTGTAGTCTGCAGGGTGCCAGGACACCACGAAATACAAGGCAACGTTCTGGTGGACCAACTAGCTGGATTCGCCAACAAAACCGCTACTTGAAACCTTTTCTAAAACGAAAGCTCATGGGTTATTGGTAGAGCACATGGTAGACACACACAGGTAATAAACTGCATGTCATCAAGCCGCAACTTGGTCATTGGCTGCCAGTATCTAAATCACGCCACAAGGAAGTAATACTTACAATGTTAGCAGGACATACATATACTACACATTCATTTATTTTGTCTGGTGGTGATTCACCCTTGTGTGATAGGTGTGGCGAAGCACTCACCGTACTTCACATTTTAGTTCAGTGTAAACAATTAGACATGCTGAGGATACAGCGCTTTCCATTACCCTACCGACAACAGATACCACTTCATCCTGCAATGTTCGTCGGCAGGGCACCACTTTTCACACATAAATCGTTGTTGACTTTTCTTAGGAAACTCCGTACCTTTCATGTGATATACCCAGGAATTCCGTAGCAAAACCTCTCTAGATAGGTCTCCACTGCAATGGCTACACTGAACAAAGCACTTGCCTCACAGCCCTTGGACCAACTGGGTTGTGAAGGATCAAGGCACTTGTGGAAATGCCTGACATGTCCACCATGGTTTTTATAATCCCAAACTTTCGTCATCAATCAACACCACACACTTTTCACGGCATAGTGATGGTTTTAATACTTTGTTTTTACCCGCCTTAGCGCGAGGAACTTTAAGGGCATTATAGAGCCGCTAATCGCAATCATTGTCCTTATCTCTTGTCTTATGAACTGACGTTCTTTGGAATCAAATAGCCCTTGCGCCACAAAGCACCAAACATCATCATCATATATTCTGTTATAGCGGCGATGCATGGCTAACGTCTCCAAGAGTTTACTACTCAACCTTAAGCGTCCCCTTGTTGGGCTCTGTGGTGGCTTGCCACCATCGCCGCCAAACTTTACACAACCTGTATGGCCAACTTTTTCCCCATCTCCCTGATCACCACCCGAAAAGGTGGCGCACCGAGGAACAGTTTCTTTTTTCAAAATCAAAGCAGTCTTTCCCAGGGTTTCATGTCATGCATAGCCAGAAAGAAAATAAAACAGTCCGAGCAATCTCACCTTTTTTTGCCTCGAAAACACTCACCGAAGAAATCGACCCAGGATATTGTGTAACCAAGTTTAGAGGTTCGCGAGGAGCTCCAATATGACAACTTACCTAAGCTGGTAGCGTTTCTGTGTCCCAGTTTCCTTAGGCCCCCACAAATCCTCGAACACCACCCACGGTGTCGTCTCTGATGACGGCCTTTTTGGACTATCAGAGAGTGAATCATTTGAAGGCTGGCAAGACCACAATGTAGTGAAGGTTCAAAGAATAGTCGTACGACGAGACAAAACAGAAACACCAACGAACCTTAAAATTATCACCTTTGGTACTAGCGATTTACCCGATTCAATCAAAACCGGCTACTGCAAGCAAAGTGGTGTCAGGCTTTCAATACCAAACCGTCGTAGGTGTTTTAAATGTCAGCGCTTTGAACATGGATTACAAATCTGTAGAAGGTGCGTGACTTGTGCAAACTATAGCTCCAACGAACACCCATCGGACAATTGTACTGCTGCAGCTCGCTGTGCGAATCGCAAAGGAGACCATCCCGCCTACTCGCGATCGTGCCCATCCTGGAAAAAGAAAAAACAAATCCTTCAACTTAAGTAAAATTCAATGTCTTCTCAAGAGGCGCGCCAGCACTTCTCCCTTCATAACAAGCACTCTTTTTCCTTTGCAGATGTGACGCACCATGGCGCCACTCCACATCTTTCCACGTCCGGGAGTGTCACACGAAGTGTGACTGCGGTCGCACTATCTGCACCCAATGGAGTAGCCCGCGCTGCTCCGACTCCTTCCAAACAGGTTCAGCAGGCTTGAGAGTCTCCCTAAATTGAGAGTCTCAGACTTGAGACCACGTACCACAGCACTCGAAGTTAGGTCCGAAATTTCTGTGAATGTGCGGCTCATCAGGCACCATCCGCCACCTCGCAGAAGGTGACTGATACAAGTCCCACTTCTCCGGTGCCTCAGACACTGAAGGATAGGCGCCACTCTCTAGAGTGTGCCCAGAAACAAAAATGTTAAATTACGAGGCCCTCAAAAGGCCCAGTAACCTGAAGTAACACTTTTTGTACACACAGCACCACACATCTTTAAAGTGACACATATAATAAATAGGAACGCCAGAGGACTGTTGAGGAACCTCGGCGATATCCAAGAACTTTTACACAAACATACACCAAAAGTGCTGTATGTACAACAAACAGACTTAAAATCGACACACACCAGCTTCCTGTGCAATTATAATAGTTTCCGAAACGACAGAGATGATGCGGTCCCGACATCCGGTTATAACAGGTAATCGAGGAACAGCCTGTACACATTACCCATTTAGACATCCCTGCAGGCAGTAGCTGCCCAAGCTGTCATCTTCAACAAATTGGTAACAATTTGCAGTATTTACATACCTCAACACCATCAACTGAATAAACACGAATTTCAGTCGCTAATCGAAGAACTTCCAGAACCGTATCTCGTCTTAGGGGACTTTAATGCTGATAGTAGTCTATGAGGCGACTCTCGCTGCGATGCGCGAGGTCACCTTATTGAACAGTTCATTTTCCCTTCTGGTGCGTGTCTCCTGAATCGAAATGAGTCAACATACTATAGCCTGCCCAATAATGCCTACTCATCGATAGGCATCAGCATTGTCTCTCCACCACTCCTACTGATACTCACATGGAAAGTCATACAGAATCCTTACAGAAGTGACCATTTTTTCGTAGTTTTGAGTACGCTAACATCATCTGAATATTCTGCACATGTTCCCAAACGGCTAATAGAAAAAGCCGATTGGGACCAGTTTTATAAGATTGCTAGCTTAAGTTTGACTCACATATGTGGTTCTTTCATAGATGCACCTGCATGCAGTACTTTACTGCTTTTTTTTCTTGAAGCTGCGGCTAAGTTCATTCCACAAACATCGAGACTACCCAGACAACATCGCGTCCCCTGGTGAAACAGCGAGTGTCTAAATACGCGCAAACAACAAAACAAAGCATGGAGGCGTCTTCGAGACTCCCCGACCACCCAGAACCTTGTCAATTTTAAAAACGTGAAGCCACAACGCAGGAGAACGCGTCGACAGGCCAGAAGGGAGAACTGGCAGCAGTTTCTATCTGGAATCAACTCATATACACTCGAGGCAAGAGTATGGAGCAGGGTAGTAGGACAAAAATCACATCCTTTTTCTCTTTAACTCACAAGGCAACGATTTCGAAGACCAAGCGAACTCGCTCGGTGCACACTTCGAAGAGGTCTCCAGCTCAACTCATGACATTCCAAGGTTCCAACGTTACAAAGCGAGAACAGAAAAACAAAAAATAGAGCAAAAATCCTCAAATAATGATGCATACAATAAACTTTTCATCTTAGCAGAGCTACAAGCCTCGCTAAATTGCTGTAAGAAGACCGCCCCAGACTCCGACCGTATAGTGTAAAAATGCTGAAACGTCTACCCCCTGAAACGCGAAAGACCCTTCTTTCTATTTATAATGATGTTTGGTTTTTCGGAGAGATCCCTTCTGCCCGGAAAGAAGCCATCATTATTCCGACCCTTAAACATGATAAGGGCCCATCTTCAGCATCGAGCTACAGGCCCATAGCACTGACGAGTTGCCTGTGCAAGCTCTCTGAGAAAACAATAAAAAGGTGACTGATGCACTTCCTTAAAACAAATAGCCTACTCTGCCCATACCAGTGTGAGTTTCGCGAGGCTAAATCCACTACTGACCAGCTTTTCCGTATTGAGGCACAATTCGTGAAGCTTTCAATCAAAAACATTTTTTTTCTTTTCTGTGTTCCTTGATATGTTCCTTGCTTACGACACAACGTGGCGCTTTGGCATACTCCGAGGCAAGTCACACCTAGGTGTGTGGGGCAGAATGTTGGATATAATCGCTACCTACCAATTCAATTGGACATTTCGTGTTCGAGTGGGCACTGTGTTGTCCTGTACATTTGTTCAAAAAACAGGTGTACCGCAAGGAGGTGTATTTAGTTGCACACTATTTGGAGTCAAAATGAACTCCTTGCACCTTGCTATCCCACGAAATATGTTTCACTGTACATATGCTGACAATGTGCAGGTCGGTTTCAAGTCCTGTAACCTCTCAGTGTGTGAACGTCAGGTTCACTTAGGTTTTAACAAGGTCTCTCAACGGGCAGATGAGAATGGTTTTAAAGTGAACGCGCAAAACAGTATCTGCATCTTGTTCTGCCAGAAGAGGGGCGTTCATCCCGATCCTAAGATTGACCTGTATAGTAAACGTCGGTCCGCAAACTCTGAGCTTAAGATTCTGGGCCTAATATTGGACACATAACTAACCTCCAAACCGTACTTTTTTATTTATTTATTTATTTATTTATTTATTCCATCCCGTAAGGCCACAGGCATTACAGAAGTGGGTGGGAAAAATTACATACATATATACAACAGTAAAACAAACACAGTGAGTAATAACAACTGTAAAATAAACCGGGCTTATATAATTAAATAACATTGGTTAGTGCTTCTCGAAAACATTTATTGTCGGTGACTGATGTGATTTCAGATGAAAGGTGATTCCACTCGAACGCGGTGCGTGGTGACAATGATTGGGAGAATGTTTTCATTTTTGAAAATGGAACACCTACTTTATGGCGATTATCTATGCGGTCGGACATATACTGTGGTGGAAGAAGGAGAGCGCAGTGAAGAGTTGCGTGATAATATATATTATGGAACAAGTTCAGACGAGCAGTTTTTCGACGCGTGTTTAAAGATGGAAGTGAAAGGATGGCTTTCATGGCTGATATGGTATCAATGTGATTGTAGTTAGAGAGAATGATTCTGAACGAGTTCTAAGGCAGTGGTTAATTTTGTTTTCATTGGGCCCCACACAGAGGCAGATGGAACAGTAGATGACATGATGTTATTTTTGGCGGATTTCAGCGCTTGAAAATAATTCTACGAGGCAGACTAATATGCGTTCCATCTGAAGTCGTTTTGCGATGCTTTAGCCAAACGATAGGAACGCTTTTTACTGTTAGATGAACGTTTAGAATTAGGAGTATACCAAGGCGCACGTGGGTTAGTTGTGATGCTCCGCTTTGTAATATATTTATCTGTTAGTTCATGCTCTTTGTTCTTAAAAGAATTCCAGTTCACTTCGACTGACCGGTAATCAAAATCCTGCAAGAAGTGATGAAAAAACGTGGCGAGTTCGCTGTTATTAGCGTCAAGGTTAGCTCTTTTGTAATTTAATGTCGTTTTCATTACATTTTAACTTTCAAATGCAGAACATATAGGTGAAAATTAATTAAAACGTAATCACGTATCTCTGGCAAGTGAACAATATCAGACACACAATCTGGATTAGTTGCAAATATTAAATACAGGGTGTTCAAAACTTTTAGAGACACTCTGGTTGCATTTGTTATTAGTTGTGTAAGCGAAAATAAAGAGCATAGGTTCAGGAATTCATCAGCTTGACCAGAGGGCAGCGATACACCAGGTGATTGCGAATGCCAAGAAATATTCAGAAAATAAGTCCTCCATAAAGAACATAGGCGAAGATGGGAAACGAGTGTGAATGAAGTTGATAGCATCGTGTTCTTGGTTAATGAACAATGACGGTAATCCGGGGGTGATAGCACGCTCCTATGATTAATTTTTGATGCCCGAGTGTAAGGCGTGCAAAGGTTATTTCAAGGTCATTGTTAATAGGAATATGGGAAGATGGGATGTCATTTGAAATTGCAGGTAAGACGCCACCACAACGTTTGGCTGTGTGGTCACATCGATAGATAGAATAATTGTGCGCGTAATGACAGATCTCAGAATCATGAACATGTGCCGAGAGCCACGTTTCTAAGAGAGCAGTGATGTGGGCCGAGCAGCTATCTATGGCAGAAGACAGAGAAGCCTGTTCATTCAGGACACATCTAGCATCAGTGTACAGCACTGACACATGTCGTAAATTTAAATGGCCACCACCCCTTGCGTGCCTCTAAGGTGAGGCACAGAGGGAGGTGTCATTTCTACGAATACCGATGTTCCTCCGTGATGCATCGCATCGGTAGAAGCGTCATACATGAAACATTTATTGTTAAATAATAGCTTGTTGTATCGAAGCCTAAAGTTCGGTTTTCCGGGTTGACTGTTTCCGAAATCAAGCAGCTTTTTTAGAGAAATACAAGTACCAGGTGAAAAGTCTTCGCTAATAGTAATATCACTGAACCTCAGCTGTCCGCGCAGAGAAAAAACATGCTCTCTAAATTTGAAGCTGTTACACTTTGCGACAATTGGTCAGCATTTGTTTACTGAAACCACACCTAAATGATGCGCGCGTTCAATGGAGTCAGCTGAGAACGAGTCCACCACTTCTAATACGTTTGATATCACTTTCGATTTCGTTTGTTGCCAAATCTCTTTTTCATCAGTGATGACTGTGCAAACATGATAATCATGAGATGCGTGTCATGTAACAACACGACTACATGCCAGGCTCATGATGTGCTGGCGACTGTTTTGCTATCTTCACCTATACCAAATTTGGTATTACGGGACGTGAATGGATGACGAAGGTATGATACTGGTGCAAACATGATAAACGTGACATGCGTGTCATGTAACAACATTACTACATGCCATGCTCATAATGCACTCGCGGCTATTTCGCTAGCGTCACATATAGAAAATTTGGTATTACGGTACGTGAATGGACGACATAGGTAAATGACACATCGAAACGTAATAACCACGACATGCTTGTCATGTAACATGTCCACATGCCAAACTCATGATGCGATCGCGGCCGTTTCGCTAGCTCTAACTATACCAAACTTGGTGTTACATGATGTCAATAAATTACGAAGGTATGTGACTGGTGGAACCATGATGATTGTGAGATGCGTGTCATGTGACAACATGGTTACATGCCACAGTCAACGCGCCAATACACTTAGACGCGACACGGCACACGTGCGCGCCGGCGTTGCCACGCCAGTTGCCGGTCCTGCCATATACTCGCAGGCGCGCGCCGCGCTGCGTTGTTTTGAGGAAGCGCGCCCGGCATCCCTCCGTCACGAAAAGAGGCAGACGCAATGCTGTCTGGGTAACGTAGTGGGTGCTAAATGCAGCATGTCGCATTT
Source organism: Rhipicephalus annulatus (assembly GCA_013436015.1). NCBI lineage: Eukaryota > Metazoa > Arthropoda > Arachnida > Ixodida > Ixodidae > Rhipicephalus > Rhipicephalus annulatus. The sequence goes on along the minus strand of WOVY01000895.1, from coordinate 204,245 downwards.
CGCGCCGGTTGGCGTCGGGCCGTGCCGAATGGCGCTGGTTGCGCTAGTCGCGCCTGGCGTCATACTAAAGAGTTCTCACGTTTTGCTAACGTATAGCGTCGCTGTGCCCAGCGTGCGCGTCAGCATTACGTTGGAGTATATTGGGCCCTTCATGGTGCATTCGCGGCCGTTTCGCTAGCTCCACATATACCAAATTTGGCGTTACGTGACGTCACTAGATGATGGAGGTACATGACCGGTGATAACCACCATGATAACCAAACATGATAACCATGACATGCGTGTCATGTAATAACATGACAACATACCACGTTCATAGAGTGCTCGCGGCCGTTTCGCTAGGTTCACATATACTAAATTTGGCATATAGAAGACGATCGTAAACGACACGTCCAAACATGATATTTATGACACGGACAACGTGTATAGCATAATTTTCTACCACCTGGTAACGTTGCCGTGATTTTAAATTGACATACCAACCTTCCTCATTCGTGCTTCGCATATCATCGATTCCCACGATCTACCACTTTATTTTATTAAAGTTTTTGCCGTCCATCCATTCTTCCGCACTCAGTGCCTCGGCAAGGGATGCCAGCACGCTCGGAACGCCATGGAGTGAATGATGAGTGGGGCGAGCCTAACGGGTTTCATCGGTAAATCGTGAATCCTCCGTCCGTCCTCCGTTTGTCTGCGAGTCTGATAGTCTATCCCTATGTTTGTTTGTCTGTCCATCCGCCTGTATGTTTGTCTGTCTCTCTATGACAACAGACATGAACAGACAGACGGGGTGGCTACGACAACGGAGGGGGCATTGAGCCACAGAGTAAGTGCATGAGACCCACTGCGGCGCCATGTTCTCAAACTACCCAGACACTGAAAAGGCGCGAAGCACTTACATTTCAATCCAATCCATGCCGCCTCGCGGCCATTTAAGTCAGTTCGCTTCGTTTCGGATGGTCTCGCCTACCGTTTCTTCATCTTCGCCCAAAAAACAGTCGAAAACAAACACTTGATTGACACCTAGGCCCAAGTGACATAAAACGTCATGGCATTTGTCACGGCTCAAATGGGCCAATCGCGTGCAACTGGATGGAATGGAACGCCCCCGTTCGAATTTGGAGCGTGTACAAGATTGCAACATTGAGCGAAAAGCAGCGATACTTCAAGACAGCATGAGTCTTCTACAAACGCGTCAGATCCAGCATTGGCAGCTGCAAAGTTGGATTCGAAACTAAAAGCGCTGCTCATGTTCATACGTATTGAATCGTAAAGCTGGGAGCCGTGTCAGCCATTCTCAGAAAGACTTGTCAGTTGTCAGAGAGGACGTGACGGCAGCACCAGCACTGCTTCGGTACTACACAACACATCGAGAAGCTGGAGTGACTGTTTTTCTGTAAATCCAAAGAATATGGCACACGCGTCTGTGACGCCAACCTTTCCATCATTTCAAAGAGAAAGAAGCTAGCTGAAGCCAACCGTTGCTACAGATGCATGTCAAAAGGTCACCTGGCACGGTATTGCAAAATGAAACTTACGTGCTGAAGTTGTCATGGAAGGCACGCATCGAGTATGTGTGACCCTAACTGCGTAAAAAAATCGGCTACATTGGAAACATTGTCACCAGCAGAGGCTTTAGGTTGCTCAACAGAGACGTCACACTCAGTCATGCTATGGGGTAAGAATCCTTCAACTGGTTGCACAAAGATGGATACAGGAGTGCACTTACAGACCTTTTGCGCCTTTGTCGTCAACAGTAGCATATCCAGATACATCAGAGGGATTCTTGATGGAGGAAGCAGCGATCATACATCACAAAAGATCTAGCTTGAAAAATGCAATTTAAGCTCGTCGGAGAAACTTGGGTTTGATTGACTACGTTTGGCAGCGTTTTCCCCAGTTATACAGAAAAACGAAAATTTGTTGAAGTCTCCCTGCAGAGCCAACACTATCCTCAAATCCACATCATCTGGGTCATTGTTGTACCAGTCATCTATGACAACATTCTTTTGTCGATAATTGATGGCTACTTCATACAGAAGTTGCGTCACGAAGGGAAGGTTATTGCAGATGAAAAGAACTTTCTTCAAGCGGACAGTGAGACTGGCATCAGCTTGTTGATTAGAGCTTACCATCTGTGGAAGGTTGCTACAGGAGGAGCTATAAAGAGTACAGAAATTCCAGGATTGGTTGCAATCAACACAGTGTTTGGATGGACACAGCATAGGCCCTCGTCAAAGTGACTCACTTGACTGCGACACTAACATCACGCTCTGTGTTCTGCGAGTAGAAGCAATCAGCATAAACAAAACAGTATCGCATATTCTCCAATCATTCCGGCTGCTTGAAGCAACAGCCATCGCAGATCCTAGTGAACCATACTTACCTGAATGGATTGCGATCTTCGAAGGGAGGATTGACAAGAGAAAAAGAAGACACGTAATCATTTGGAAGGAAGATCAGAAACAGCTACTCAGAATTAACAGTGATGCCGTGCTAACACATCCGTGAAAACTGGCGAAAAGACAATGGATGAAAGGTTTATTGGAGTGATACGTCCCAGTCGGCAATGCATGGCGCGAAGTCAAGCTGACGTGTTATTTGAGAATGCTACAGTCTATCGGGCCAACTATTGTGCACCACATCAAGAAGTTGTAAGAGAAGACTTTTTCACTTCTGAGCTGCAAGTCATGTTTCGCGCTTCATCGCCCATTCAAGGCATACCATCCCTCAACTACTGCTTTGATAAAAGGACAAACCACAACCTAGAGAGGAGCATCAAGGCGAGCTCTCTGTTCACATCATTGATGCATCGAGACCATTCGAAGTTTATTTCACGGGGAGCCAATTGGTTGTGGGTCGTGGGGTAGATTTGCCAGAAAAGTCAAGTCTTTCTTGCTCAAGGCACTTGGAAAAAGCAAGCACAGCTGCGAAGAAACGGAGGAAGTGCAACTGGAAGTAGAAGCGAGTGCCAATTCGAGACTGCTCATTTACACGCATGCGCACACCAAAGAGTCCTCTCTGATGTTTCCGGCACCATTTCCTGTTGGATGTTCATGCCAGCCTACTCCGAGTCGAAACAACTACGACTGCGAAGCTCTTAGCCCTCAGGCCACTCGACGTGACAGCAAGAACCTAAAATACCATCAGGAGCAGGTAGATCAGAGCCTGATCCAGTCTAAGGAAGAGAACCAATCAAAATTACAGGCGGTTCACCTTCACCAAGCACTCTGCAGCAGCAGTCTCCAAGTATATGGTTCAATAATTTTCGAGGAACTTGACACTTGCAGGAGTGCTTGGTCCTTACGACGAACCATAGACATAAATTTTAGTTAAGATGTCATAACCTGAGCTTGCAGAGTGAAACTCCCAAGATGAAAAGCTTTTAAGAAGACCAGTGAAACAATCTTTCAAGCTTGAATTGCGCAGCTCTACTGGGGGGTGGGAGTATGTAGAAAAATAGGAAGGAATAAACGCACACAAGCGAGTACTGTAAGAGGAAGACGTTGGAACCCAGTAACAGTGTTCAGTCTGGTTTCTTCAGCGACTGCAAGTATTCTTTTACAGCCTTCCTTGTTCCTTAATGCATATATCAGATTTTCGCATATGCACAAGTTTGCCTTCGCTACCTTTAGGCTTCTGCCTCTTCTTACAGCCTGCTCAATTCCCTCCTTGTTATACCTTCTTACTTCGGCTACTTTATGCCTAGCGATTAACTTCAATAACTCCGCTCGCTCTATTTTGTCGGTTACATTTGTGGCTATCATGGTTTGTAGTCTCTTAATAAGATTTTTCGTCTGCTGAGATAGTTTGCCAGTGTCCGGTCTAGCGGCTGTTCCTTCAACTTTCATTGCACTCTCCCATTTTTCTCAAGTTTCTCGCGTATCTCAAGTTTTCTTTGTTCTCAAGTGCCGGTGGCACAGATCAAGCGTTTTCTTAATTTGTTGTCTGCAATCTGCACATTATTCTTGGTTGTTATTGTTCTTTTTTTCAGTGTTTTGCTAAAATGACACAGACACACGTACCTCGGTCATCACCAGCCATGCCCACATAGTCCTTGTGATAAATATTCTTTAGCAACATATTTTCTCCTTTTGCTTTGCCAACAGGTGTACAGCCGAAGCGAGGCTGCAAATAGCGCAACATACACAACTACCTTTACATGTATGAGTGACTGCACTGGTATATCAAAAAGTAACCTTTTCAGCTATTTTTCCTTTGCTAAAACCACGTACATAGGTCAAAATCTTGCGGATGACACTGCGAGGATGCAGTAGATGAATTCTGCATTACCGTACGCTTTTCCGCCCCCTCAGTAACCACCAAACTCTAGTTGCCGGGAAGTAGAAGTGTAGCACATTTTTTCCAATCACTCAGAAAAACTGGAGTCATCCGAAGAGCGGGTACCTGTTACACAGATTCTTCAGGCACATTCGCAAGGTAGCAGCCATTAGTTTAGGCAAAGGTACTTTTTTGTGTGGCTTCATGACAAGTACACTGGGAGGTTCACAAATAAAAAAAACTGCATCACTCCTCATTGCACATGCACCATGGTCGATTTCGAGGTCTCCATCTAAGATTTGCTTATACGTCTTCAGAATGTCGCTTTCTTCAAAGTGAACGTCGTCTACTTTGCTCGTCTTTCCCAAACTTTTCTCCACGCATGGAATGCATCTGTCTCACTTTTGCAGTAACAGTGAGCCAGGTGGCGCAGAGAAGTGGCATTTCTCGGAGCTATTCCTGTACTCGCTGGTGCACCCTGTCAAGACACAGCACATCATGATCATGTCCGGAAGGTGTTAGCTACGGCGCACGTACTGGATAGCAGCAACAGTAGAACTAACCTCACACATTGACAATGCTCGGATCTTAGCCCACAGGTGTATCAGCCGAGAGGGCTAGGGCAATGCGAGCCCCCGCACTGAGAAAAGTTGGAGGGGCTGAGCCCTTCCACTTTCGACAGTGGTCAATATTTGGTGTACACTGGGGAATCCAGCAAGGTGAAGTTTTCTTCACAACAGTAATCACTCACCTATATTCTTACGGGAGAATGAAAATGTTATTGTTGCAACATAGTAAAATTTTCCTAACATTTCCGCTGCGATTGACGATTTTCCTTGTAGGCTCTTGGCAGTGCAGGTGACCTATGCAACGTTTTCGCACCTTGTGATGTAGTATTGCAAAGCAGGCAAGCGCTGAACAGTGTCCCTATAATGTTACATCACTGTGACTTGTTGAAGCAGTTACGGATTGGAACGAGCAATCTTTTTATGGACTGGTCAAAGCATTTGCTACTTCCGGAAAATAATTTTCTTCAAAAGTAATACATCATCACCGCTGCTCTGTCAAACCTGTTGCGTGCTGATGAGCGTGACAAATTGTTTTTGATGTTAAAGTTTTTTCATACTGCAACACCAAAAATTGTTTCCGCTTTAGTCTCTGATAAACCTGATCAGTCTTACTTATGGTAACTTGGAGCCACCACGGCAGCTTGTAAAGTGACCAGGAATAAAGCAGTGGACTTGCGCTCAGTGTAAGAAGCTCAGCTTTTAAGCATGCCCCACAACTTGAACGACCAAACCAGGGAGAAGGTGAAAGACCGTGGTTTTTGTCACTATGGAGGCTTAGTTGGGAAGTGGGCTAATTGGCTTTCAGTCAACTTGAATACTATTTCAAAGCTCAAAATATATCTCGGACAGTAAAAAAGTACAGACATACAACACTGATTATTTCTCTCTATTTCTTCTCTTAGCAAACATGAGCTCACAGATATAAGTTTGTGTGCATGTGTATACGCACACAAACTGCTAAACACCCTTATGGTGCAACTGAAAATATTTTATTATACTCGTAATCCATTTCATTAGCTGCTATAAGTAGCCGCTGCTTATTTGATTGGCAGCTAGCCTACTTGAATTACAATTAGAAGGAGACGTTCTCCGGCTTTGTGACGTCATGTAACAAGCAGGCGATTTTGTGGCACACAGGAAATTTTAAATGCCAAAAAAGCAATGGCAAACAATGTGCCGTATCGATTTTAGTCTATTTTCTTATTTTTACGTGGTCGTGCATAAGCGGTCATTACGCGATGGATCATTTTCGCGTCATTTCTTGCCTCGCGTAACGAACAGGTGCTGTGTGCATTACAAATACTGTTTACACCAATTATATACATCTAATGACAATTCCGAAAGAAAGCAATGAGGATAGTTTAACGTTATAATTACCGACATCTTGTTCTTTCAAGGGAAATTTTTTTACACCATTCGTATTGGCGTATATATATATTTTAAATTATACTTTTATTTATTTATTTATTTATTTATTTAGTTATTTATACAATACTGCAGGCCACAAATGGGCCCAAGCAGGAGTGGGGGTGTTACAGAGCCGTTAGAACAATTATACAATCTTTAGCGAGGTAAAAACAATAAACAAGACAATACAAAATATTTTGAAAACCCTGTAAAATATTAATACAAAGTTTTACATGTCAAACATTTGATCAATAGATTTCAGCACATTGTCAGATAAAAGAATTTCATGCGGGAGGTTATTCCAGTTGGTTATAGTGCGGGGAAAAAAGAATACTTAAAATTGTTAGTACGCGCTGTGATAGGCGAGAACTTTGCAGAATGGTAATTCCTGGTGGGACGCGATGATAACGGAGTCAGGAAGGCCGATGTTTCGAGTTTGAAATTCTCGTGTGATAATTGGAAAAGAAATTTTAGCCTATTCATTTTGCGTCGAGATTCCAAAGTAGGGATTTTATTCATCTGCATTAGTTCTGTCGGCGAGTCATAACGGCGGTATCGGTTGTAAATGAAGCGGACGGCTAATCTTTGGATTTTTTCGAGATTGTCAATGTCTTTTGTAGTATGTGGATCCCAGACTTGATTGTGTTATACGCAAGAAGCTTTATGTTCGCAGGCGAATTTTTCAGTTTATGTCATGGTAAACCTAGTTTTCGTCGTGCTGAGGCGCATACCTTAAGAATGTGGGAGGACCATGTTAGATTACTAGTAATTGTAACGCCAAGATATTTAAAGCTATCAGTTCGCGAGATAGGAAGGCCATTGATTGTGTACTGATGTTCATATGGTTGCTTTTTGTTAGTAATACGCATAAATACGGTTTTCTCAGTATTTAGTTTCATGTCCCAAAGGTCGCACCAATTATTTATTGCGTCAAGGCTATCGTTTAGAATTCGCTGATCATTAGAAGAATTAATTTTGCTGGATAACAAACAGTCATCTGCAAATAATCGTATTTCAACGCCTTCTTTAACACATGATACTACATCATTAATATAAATCAGGAAAAGTAATGGTCCCAGAACACTTCCTTGGGGGACGCCGGAGTTAACAGGAAGGAACTCTGAATGAGAGCCATTTATATCTACAAATTTAACGCGGGAATGCAGGTAAGATTTTATCCAGTTTACGATTGTAGATGGAAGACCCAGTAAATTAAGCTTGAAAATCAACTTTGAATGGGAAATTCTGTCGAAGGATTTACTGAAATCTATGAAAACTACGTCGGTTTGGCCTGATTTGTCAATTACAGCAGAGAACGAATGAATAGAAGTAATAAGCTGAGTAGTGGTAGAAAGGCCCTTACGAAACCCATGCTGAAATGGTGACAGAATATTACGCTCATCTAAGAAGTTCAAAATGTAGTTCGAAATAATGTGCTCCATGAGTTTACAACACGACACAGTTAGTGATATGGGCCTATAGTTTGTTACGATGGCATTATCTCCCTTTTTAAACACTGGGACCACCCGGGCGATGAGCCAGTCTTTCAGGACAATGCCTTGCGACAAGGACGAGCGAAAAATTTCAACCAGGAAACGTGCGAGTGACTCGGCGTAGCGACGAAGAAATACATTAGGGATGTTGTCTGGGCCACATGATGTTTTAGATTTGATATTAAGAAGCATGGCAAATATGCCTTCAAATTTTATGAAATCTGGATCAACCTTAATACAGTTATCATTTGAATTGGCACACACGGACGCGTCAGAAAACACTTAGTGGAAATAGCGGTTAAATTCAATCGCGATTTGCTTAGAATCTCGAATAATCTCGTCTCCGAGCTTAATACATTCGACTGATTTTTGTTTCTTAGGCTGAAGTTTGCGCCAGAATTTTGCCGGATCACTTTTTAGGAACTGTGGCAGGGTCACCGAGATGTAATGAAGTTTAGCTGCGCCTATATTATTAGCAAGTGTATCTTTTAACTTTTGAAGCAGCGGGCCTTTCGGTTGCCGCCTTTTGTTTTCTTAACCTTGCGCGTTAAATGAATAATTTCTCTGGTTATCCAAGGGTTTCTGTGGTTTGAATTTTTAGCTTTGTTTGGAATGAAGTTTTTGAGGCAAAACTCACACAGCGACCGGAACTTTTTCCACAGATAATTAGCATCATTGCCTGAAAAACCGTCGAAAGACAAATCAAGATAGTCGAGAACAGATTCATCATTAGCCCTACTTAAGTCTTTAAACATTTTTCGCTGTAAGGGCACCTGGTCAGATAGATCTACTACAGAACATGAGAAAAGGACAAGGTTATGGTCGGACAGACCGTCTTCTACAGATACATATACAATGGAGAAACTTTTACTATGAAAAACGAGATCAAGAATGGATGCCGTATTTTCCTGAACGCGTGTTGGAGTTCCTACTGCTTGATCTAGATCACACGCCAACATAATATCAAAAACAACTTGATCGCTAAAACATGGAGAGCGTAACTTTGCCCAGTTGATGTTCGGGAGATTAAAATCACCGGCAATAATCAAGTGGTTTTTGGAATGCTTGAGTGAGTAATCATAAAGCTTTGTTAAAAATTCTACTTCTGAAGACGGGGGACGGTAAACGGCAATTAAGATAATTGTATTTCCAAAGACGTTTAACTGTAGGCATAAGCTTTCATGACCTTCTATTTGATCTAAAAGAATAGTGGTTGTGTGAGTATTCAAGACAACAGCGACACCACCACCTCTATTCGGTCTATCTCGTCTAATTATTTTGTAGCTTTCCGGTACTATATCTTTATCAGAATGATTATCGTTTAACCAAGTTTCCGTAAGAACGGTGATATGTGGTGCGTAGGTTAACAAGATGCTTTCGAGTTCTATAGTTATGTTAACAATGCTTTGAGCATTTATATTAAGGAGGCGCGAATTTTGATTACATCGGCGAAGGGCTTGTCATGCACTAACTGTGCTTGAAACTGGTGTCGGCTTTGGAACGGTTAGAACCTTCACGCGCATGTTCTTGCTATCGTCTCACATAAAAGAGTCGTTATTGATCCGTAACTTATCGTGTACAATATATGGCTTTTTCCCATTTGCTTTGTCAATTTTTCCACTTTCCCACAGTAGTTTACGTCGACGCAGTGTGCAACGGGAGTAATTGTTTTGAATGTAGATTTCAGTTCCTTTGAGTTTTTTTGCGTTTTTTAATATTTCCTGTTTTTCCGTGAAGTCCTGAAGATACACGATTACGGGACGATTTCCAGCTTGTCTACCGTGTCTATGTATACGACCAATCGAAATGCAGGATACATTAAGTTTTTTACAAAACAGTTCATCCACTACTTCTTTTCTTAAGACGGCCTCAGTTTCGTTGGGTTTTTCAGTGAGGCCGTACACTACTAGGTTTGATCACCGACTACGGTCTTCAGTATCGACTATCTTCTCCGACTGATCTGCTACCGATGTTTTTAGTTCATTTAAACTTGTATCAAAGTTATCGATCTTGCAAGAAGATTTGTTCATGGTGTTAAGAAGCGTTTCTAGATTGAAAACTTTTTGAAGGACAGCTGTGAATGCTTCCCGTTGGGCGTTTTGTTCCGATTTTATATCAGAGATACTCTTCAGAATTTCTTTCTGCCCTTCCAAAACCTTATCTATTATTTTTTGAATACCGGGTCCAGGGTTTGACTCAATATCGCCACAGAGCATAAGTTTGCACACAAAAAAACAGTCGTATAAAATACCGAAGCAGGTGCGTGGGCATGGCACAACAACCAAGAACCTGTTGCTTGAACAAACAGAAGAATGCGTACAACCAACCTGCATAACGAAGTGACAGAGCTTGGTAAGCATTGCTGCTTGGTGCATTTCGCCATGCCCACTGAAGTTGAACCACTGAGGGCCGGAGTTTATAGGTGCCAACGATGATGACGTCACAGAGCGTAGCGCCATGTCGTTGGTGACGGCAGGGAAGTTGAACCACACGTGCACTGGTCCAGTTGTGATGAATGGTGTGGCTCGCTGAGATAAGTTGATTTCCGGGGAAAAGACGGGCTCTTGATAGCTGGCGGGCTCGAAAAACAAGCCTCCGAGAAGGGCTGCCTGCATAACGAAGTGACAGAGCTTGGTAAGCATTGCTGCTTGGTGCATTTCGCCATGCCCACTGAAGTTGAACCGCTGAGGGTCAGAGTTTATAGGTGCCAACGATGATGACGTCACAGAGCGTAGCGCCATGTCGTTGGTGACGGCAAGGAAGTTGAACCACACGTGCACTGGTCCAGTTGTGATGAATGGTGTGGCTCGCTGAGATAAGTTGATTTCCGGGGAAAAGACGGGCTCTTGATAGCTGGCGGGCTCGAAGAACAAGCCTCCGAGAAGGACTGCCTGCATAACGAAGTGACAGAGCTTGGTAAGCATTGCTGCTTGGTGCATTTCGCCATGCCCACTCGGTGCATTTCACCATGCCCACTCTACATTTTTAAATTATACATTTTTAAAGAAAAAGGTTGGCAAGTTGATAAGCTAATAACAGTAATATAAAAATACCAATATCATGAAAAAGTGCACGCTCCAGAAACAGTGTTCGGACTATTAAAAACAAGGCAAATCGTAATAAACAAAAGCCTAAATATATGCAAAAAGTATAATACTTATGAAAAAATGTAACAGCGATCATTCATTGAAAAAGCGTTGCTGATCCGTCCCTCATGGGAATCGGCATATCTCACGAAAGTTGTACTCACCTTTACAGAGGTAATTGAATGTTTACAGTACATTGATGAATGAGGGTTTGCTGAATGTGTGTTTTAATGTTGGGCAGCTATAGCTCCATTTAACGTGTATGTATCCTCGGTGACGCTTCGTACATCTCCATACTGACAACTAACATCCACCATAAATTTATTAAACTATTGTTGTATCTGGAGATGTTAACCGCCAAAGCATAATCAGAGAAATTGAGCAATGGGCACCATTCCTCGGCCTTGGCCTGTTGAAGTGATTAAACTTCGTGGTATCTAAGAAAGTGCATCGTGTCACCTCTGTGTATGCAAATTCACATATCAAAAGGGTGAGCGCGTAGATGATGAAGTTCTCAAGTTCTCTCTTTTACTATATATATATATATATATATATATATATATATATATATATATATATATATATATATATATATGAATTTCTTCTGCGCGATTCCCAGACGAAAGCAGGCCCTCCTGCCGAAATGTAGGAAGTATTAAAGATTTTCGCACGTTCGTCCGTTGTTTTGCAATGCATACACACACACACACACACACACACACACACACACACATATATATATATATATATATATATATATATATATATATATATATATATATATATATATATATATATATATATATATATATATATATCCCGGCTGACGAGTTAGGTAGGTTGTTCCCCACTAGCAAAAGAGTTGGTACGCCACTGTCGTGGCCATAATGTCAACAACTAGAGAGTTTCCTTTGTCGAAGATGTCTGAGTGTGTTCATGACTGTAGGCGCAGAATGGTATCCAGAACACCGTAAAAGCGTGCCACGTGTGCACAAAGCGACGAGGCATACACACAGAAAAATAAAATAGCAGCATCAAACACCAGCAAGGAATGCATGAAACTGCAGCGGCAGAAGCCAACGAAGAGCAGCAGGTTACTTGGCGCAAAGTTAGATTGCAGCGCTCCTACACTCCCTAAGAGCAAATCGCGCCCACCTAGAGAGGAGTTCGGAAACTCAAAATGTATCTGTAAACGTTGGCCTGACCAGCTGTAAATTCAAGTTTTGAACCACTCGCGTCAAGCCACAGAGTAACGCCAGGCAGTTCTTTTTTCAATACATCAAGTGGAAATGGATAAGGAGGATTTTATGATGCTTGTCAAATCACGAAATGTTCTCATTTTATTTCAACTCGTCGGATGCTCTCGCGTCATCAGGATCATTTCACAAATGCCCCAATTTTTTGGTAAGTATGGCACTGCTGTCGATAATATTGTCATTTTAGGCATCATCATACATCGAGATTTCACTCGGACATTAAATGTCATTTGCCTTTAGTGTCCATTTAACAAAGTTTGTCAAGCGTCATGAGAAGGCATGGAGATAGCACAGCAATATGAAAAGACGTGATTATGCCTTGTCCAATGGAATGTTATTGCTAAAACTACAGTGACAGCCTTTCCTTTTACCGCCATCTCCACTTCCAGGCATACATTACACCATTGTCCTTTTCCCCCCTTCCCCCCCAAATCACTGCGAGAGGGCACAACAGGTGCATAGCCATTAACAGTTCTCCTTTTTGGATGCTCACAGCTCCATGGGGAGAATTGAGTAAGAAGCACTGACACAAAAAATGTTACATTTTGTTTTTTGTTTTTTGTTGCAACAGGTAGCTTTTTTTCATGAAGCAGCAAACAAAAGGACACAATCACCACCACCTACAACTACGCAAGCACAAGCGCGGTACTACAAAAATTGATGAATTATTGTCGAAAGACTCGATGCTTATGTACGATAAAACACACATGCGCAGTGAAAGCAGTGAATAGAGCGAAGACCAGTTTTTCTTACAATTTTTGCAAGAAAAACTTTGTCTTTTAACCATCAATGATTCTCACCTCATACGAAACTTGGGACAGTTAGACTTTAAAAATGTGACCCAGTGAAGTCATAGTTTACAGCGTTTTTTTTTCTTTGTGCTGACATAAAAGACATGTTACAGCATTCCGCACAACGACCTAATGACACGCATGGGCAAACGTATAGCAAGCATGGTCTCAGCAAATTTCGAAATAGCACCGATATTCGCAGCAGCCGATTCATGTGGTCTTCATTGTATTCAACGCTTTCAGTGCGCACGAGTGTGTTGTGAAAATCGTTTGTAGTATTACATTTTTTTTTCACTAGACAGTGAGATGCAGGGAAAATAACTTCTTTTCCCATGTTGAAACCTATATTTAAGGTTGTAAACCCTTTACATATGTTCTTCTGCTATGCTTTTTTTATAGTACTCCCTTCGACATTTATCACGTGAGCTGGGCGAAATCTAATATTGCTGTCTTTTTTTTCTTGCTTTTCGGTCTGAACAGTCTGGTTGAGAAAGATTTTGACAAGTCTGCGAGTCCGATTCAGACAAATTTTGGTGAGTAAGTCTGAGTGAGTTTGGTTCTCAAAACTTTTAGGAGTCTGAGTCTGGCCGAGTTATATTTTTGTTACCCTTTTGTGACTGTGAGTGGGTCAGGGCAATAATATCTTGAATCTGAGCCCGAGCGAGTCCGGTTGACGATAACATCGGTGAGTCTGAGTGACCTACATTTATTTAGCCGACCCATTCTCATTATTAAAGAAACATCAGTAAAAATTGAAACGGCAGAAAAAAAGTCCACTCACACTGATTGTGCCTAAGCATGCTACATTAAACGTTTAGCTGATAGTACATGTTGTTGAAGGGTTGTCTACACTATCAAATATGTACTCAAGCATATGCACAAGCATGTGACATTCACGGTCTTGAATTGTCCTTGCGATGAAGGCCTGCTTAGCAGGACAGTTCACTATTCCTTGTCTCCTCCTTCTTGGCCTCTCAGCAAAGAGAGGTGCGGCTGGCAAGCCCGGAAGTTCCTGCGCAATACAAAACTATTTACTAACACAACCCGCCTTAATAATGCGCTCTGTCCGTTTTTTGTTTTTGTTTTTTGTAATAACATGCATTATGACATTATAATAAGGAAAGCAGAACATGAGGCTTATCACTGTATTGTTTTACATTCCCTCAGTTCCACTGTAAAAAACAGTTTCTATACATAAAAACCAATTATTTGTGATGACAGAGCAAAAAGAGGCAAAGCTTGTCATCATCATCATCATCAGCCTGACTACGTCCCCTGCAGGACAAAGGCCTCTCCCATGTTCCGCCAGTTAACCCAGTCCTGTGCTTGCTGCTGCCAATTCATACCCGCAAACTTCTTAATCTCATCTGCCCACCTAACCTTCTGTCTCCCCCTAACCCGCTTCCCTTCTCTGGGAATCCAGTTAGTTACCCTTAATGACCAGCGGTTATCCTGTCTACGCGCTACATGCCCGGCCCATGTCCATTTCCTCTTCTTTATTTCAACTATGATATCCTTAAGCCCCGTTTGTCCCCTAATCCACTCTGCTTTCTTCTTTTCTCTTAAGGTTACACCTACCATTTTTCTTTCCATTTCTCGCTGCGTCGTCCTCAGTTTAAGCTGAACCCTCTTTATAAGTCTCCAGGTTTCTGCTCCGTAGCTAAGTACCGGCAAGATACAGCTGTTATATACCTTCCTCTTGAGGGATAGTGGTAATCTACCTGTCATAATTTGAGAGTGCTTGCCGAATGTGCTCCACCCCATTCTTATTCTTCTAGTTACTTCAATCTCGTGGTTAGGCTCTGCGGTTATTACCTGCCCTAAGTAGACATAGTCTTTTACAACTTCAAGTGCACTATTACCTATCTCGAAGCGCTGCTCCTTTCCGAGGTTGTTGTACATTACTTTCGTTTTCTGCAGATTAATTTTAAGACCCACCTTTCTGCTCTCCTTGTCTAACTCCGTAATCATGAGTTGCAATTCGTCCCCTGAGTTACTCAGCAATGCAATGTCATCGGCGAAGCGCAGGTTACTAAGGTATTCTCCATTAACTCTTATACCTAACTGTTCCCATTCTAGGCTTCTGAAAACCTCCTGTAAGCACGCGGTAAATAGCATTAGGGAGATTGTGTCCCCCTGCCTTACACCCTTCTTGATTGGTATTCTGTTGCTTTCTTTATGAAGCACTATGGTAGCAGTTGACCCCCGTAGATTTATTCCAGAATATTTATATATACTTCATCTACTCCCTAATTCTGCAGTGTCTGCATAACGGCTGATATTTCTACTGAATCAAACGCCTTCTCGTAATCTATGAAGGCTTTGTATAGTGGTTGCTTATACTCTGAGCATTTCTCTATTACCTGATTGATAGTATGAATGTGGTCAATTGTTGAGTAGCCTGTTCGAAATCCTGCTTGTTCCTTTGGCTGATTCAATTCTAATGTTTTCTTTACTCTGTTAGCAATTACCTTTGTAAAAAGCTTATATACTACAGAGAGCAAGCTGGTCGGCCTGTAATTCTTCAAGTTCTTGTCATCTCCTTTTTTTATGTATTAAGATGATGTTAGCGTTCTTCCAAGACTCTGGTACCCTTCCCGTCAGGAGACACCTCGTAAACAGGGGGGCTAGTTTTTCTAACACAATCTGTCCTCCATCTTTCAGCAGATCTGATGTTACCTGATCCTGACCATCAGCTTTGCCTCTTTGCATGCTCTCCAAAGCTTTTCTGACTTCTTCTATCATTACTGGTGGGGTGTCATCTGGGTTACTGCTAGTTCTTATAGTATTAAAGTCGTGGTTGTCCCGGCTACTGTACAGATCTCTGTAAAACTCCTCCGCTATTTTAACTATCCTATATTTATTGGTAGTTATTTTGCCTTCTTTGCCCCTGAGTCCATACATCCGACTTTTGCCTATCCCAAGTTTCTTCTTCACTGCTTTGACGCTTCCTCCGTTTTTCAGAGCGTGTTCAATTCTCTCCATGTTATACCTTCTTAAATCGCATACTTTATGTCTATCAATCAACTTCGGAAGCTCTGCCAGTTCTATTTTGTCTGTTGTACTTGACACTTTATTAATTTGACGCTTCTTAATTAGGTTATTCATTTCCTGGGAAAGCTTGCCAGTGTCCTGTCTAACTACCCTGCCTCCCACTTCCACTGCACACTCCGTAATGATACTCGTCAGATTTTCATTCATTGTATCTACGCTATGGTTGGTTTTCTCACTAAGAGCCGAGTACCTGTTCTGCAGCGATACTCTGAATTCCTGTACTTTCCCTCTCAGTGCTAGCTCATTGATTGGCTTCTTGCGTATCAGTGTCTGTCGTTCCTTCTTCAAGTCTAGGTGAATTCGAGACCGTACCATTCTATGGTCACTGCATCGTACCTTGCCAACCACTCCCACGTCCTGCACGATTCCTGGGTGTGCAGTCATTATAAAGTGTATTTCGTTCTTATTTTCGCCATTACGGCTCCTCCATGTCCACTTGCTATATATAGTTAAAACCTGTCACGCTTACCAAGCTGTTGAAGCAAAATGAAATGTTTAGCCATTTTAATAATTAATTATTGTATTTATTTTCAAAGTCTTCAAGCACTGCATAATTAAAAAAAGAATAGCCCGTCACTCTCATCGAGTAGTTCCAAAGCCGGAAAGCAGGCTTCCATAGTAACGTGCTGCAAGGCAAATCAAATTAAATTTAAAATCATGGTGGGTCGGAATAGTAACATCGTAGTTTGGAAGTAGAGCTGTTGGCCTCTGTACTCTTGTCTTGACAAAGGTCACGAGACTCACCACCATAGTTCAATATCTTTCCATGAACTACGGCAAGATTGAGCACTTGTTAAAAGAGGTTATACCAAATGGTAAATTTCGGAATAGCCTCTTCATCCTGAACATTTACAGTACTCCTAAGACATCAACACCAGATAGTGTTTTACATCGCTCATATCAAAGGCAGCAGGAAAGGCAGCCCGGGCCACACCCATAATTACCATAGACTTCAATGCCCCTCATGAGGGGTCAGGATATCACCACACAGACAGCGACCTCACTCTACTCGCTGATTCCTTATTCTCAACCAGAATTGTATATTCATGCTCCAGAAACACTAACTACACCGACCTAAACTTGTGCCGAACGTGGAGTCGATAACCTGGTACAATCTTACCCGGGGTAGTGATCATTACATTCTCGTCCCTACGATGAAGGTACAGAGATGACGCCCAAGGGAATATAAATCCATGGATAGGATCCTTGCATCAATATTAGGGTGCATGGCGCTGAGGACCAGCAGTCACCAGATTTTTTTCGAACTTTCGGTAGCACAGCTCAAGGAGGATATAGCTGCAGCCACCAAGCCGATAGTTATTGATCTTATGGTTGACAGAATGGACAGTCGTCTAGAACATTTGCTCGAAAGTAAAAATGACCTTTTCCATAAATTTAAGCTACGGAATCTCAGCCGCAGGTTGTACGCGCCACAGTGAACTAGTGGCTAAGGCGCTCGGCTGTTGACCCGCAGGTCGCGGGATCAAAAGCCAGCCGCGATAGCCGCATTTTTGACGGAGGGGAAAATGCGTCAGGCCTATGCGTTTATTAGATTTAGGTGTGTGATAAGAAAGCCAGGAGGTCAAAATTTTCGGCGCCTTTCACTGCGACGTCTCTCATAACCATATGATTGTTTTGGGACGTTAAACCTCAACAATTATTATCAATTACCCGTGCATGGCGAAAAAAAATCACCCAGCTGAATCACGAGATTGAGGAATACTATCAGACATTCTCTAGGCAACAGTGTGACGAGGTTTGCCACTCAGTAGATGGCTACCTGTGCAAGGGGGGCAAGTGGAACTTCTCGAATCACCTCCTCAATTAATCGAACTCCAAATCCAACCAATACGGGTGCAAGAGATGAAATCTTTCATACGGGCAAACAAGAAGAGTCACAGCAAGAAAGATTTTAAACTACCCGTGAAAATATGTCTGCCGGATGACCTCACATGCAACGCAGACTATTGTATTTACGTAAGTCAGCACGCGTAGCCCCTCGACAAACTTTTCATCATGGCTGGCATGAGAAAGGCCCTCGTTGAGCGATAGGCGCCAGGTCAGGTCAAGATCTCAAATCGAATCCTTTGTAATCTAGACGAGTGTTCTATACTAATACTCACGGATGAAATTAGCAAGGTACAGAACAAAGCACCTTCGCCGAATCATGTAAACAAGCATCATACTTATCCTGAAACCAGGACGTCTACTCGATCTTTGTAATCTAAGACCAATATGGCTTAAATCCTGTAAAGCCAAGGTGGCCGAATATGTCATTAACAGCAATATTACTCAACCCATTGAAGACCCCGGTTTCTTTCTGGCTTATATTCCTCCTTATATTACAGCTCAGCACTGCTCAAGACGTCGGACGACTCGAAAAGGTACCTGCCGTATCGGCGACCGACGGGTGCTGCGCAGCCCGCCGCGTCGAAAGGTGCTAGAAGAAACGAGACAAGCATCAGGGAGAGCGCCGCCATGACCTCCCAAGGTGTGACACAAGGTCAGAAGCACCAGCTGGTCTGCGCAAGCATACCTGACTGCAAGCGACAACACAGCGCTGAATCAGAGGACGAATCAACTGTCGTCAGGGACCACAACGGGGCGAACCTCACAGATCAAGACATGGACGAGGGTGGTTTCCGCCTTGTACGACATCGCAAAGACAGGACGGTGGGCATTCCTGTCTTAATTGCTCCAACATCCGAAGGAGCTAACTTGAGGCAAGTGAATCCTATTCACCTATACTCGGAAATTGAAACGATTCTCGGTGGAGCCCCAGTTAAGAGCCGTTTCACAGCACAGGGAGCCCTGCTTTTGGATATAGAGACAGAACATCAAGCTAATATGCTTCTAGAGACCAACACTATCTGCGGCCTTGCCATATCTGCCCGTGTACCACACAGCTACATGAAAAATACCTGCATTATAAAAGGGGTCCCAAGATGGTACTCGGACGAAGAGCTGTTAACCTACCTGAGACCTCAGGGAGTATACCACGCCAGAAGGATCATACGACGAGTCCAAACCTCATCCACCGAATGGGAATCAAGGCGCACTGACTCTGTAGTTCTCACATTCGCTCCCAATTCGGCACGTCCAGAGAAAATCAACCTTGGCTTCACCAGACACGAGCTGGTAGACTACGTGGAGACGCCACCACGCTGTTTTAAATGTCAGCGTTTTGGACATGTTGCCAAGCACTGTCGTGGGGAACAAAGTTGTAAGCGCTGTGGGGGGCCTCATGACTTTAAGACGTGTACAAGTAAAGAAAAACTTGTGTGTGCAAACTGTGGCGGCGACCACCCAGCTAGCTACGGCCGATGTCCAGCACGAACAGCTGCGCAGCGAAAAAATAAGACGTTTGTCCTCGGCCCGAAGACTGTGAACGAACCATCGCTCACAAAGAAGACTTCCGGCGCGCCACAACTTGGCGTTTCGGATAACGAGTGCGCAGGAAATTTTCCGCGCCTAAATCCGACAAGATCTGGTACTGAGTCAACGCAAGTGCTCAACGCTGGTGAGAAATGTATCACGAAAGAGTCCGCCAAGCGCACCTACGCTGATGCACTGAGCCCATCTCAAGTACCATCTGGAAGCCAACAGCAAGAAAACCTCGAGCACGTTATTCGCGCTCTGTTCACAGCGCTACGTTCACACGTCGCTAAGATGCCTGAGAGTTCAACGAAAGATATGTTGGGAGCAGTCCTGGCTCTAGAGTCAGTGTTACTTTGCTCTGCTTCCACAAACACACAGTAGAATAATGGCGCTCTCTCACCCACCTGGTCTATTTCGTCCTTCAAAAGTGCCCTTAATAATGCAATGGAACTGCGCCGGTCTTCTTAAAACGCCTGTGCGAACTCAACCTTTTCCTGCGCGACATTCCAATACCGATTCTAGCCCTCGTCGAAGCCGGTCTACCGAATGCAAAGACGCTCCCAGGGTACATCCGACACGGCAACCCGAGCATAACGTCGTTTGCAAATGGAAGCGCAATGATATACATAAGGCGGGAAATACCTCACGTCACCCTACCAGTGCAAGACCTCTGTTCCAACTCACTGGAAGTCGCTGCTGTGCAAGTGTGTCTGGGAAACCGAAAACTGAGTGTGGTATCGGTGTACATAAGCCCAAGAAAAAAGGTCTCTATGGAGACTTTCCTAAAGGACCTCTGCACTCGATGTCCCGCTCCTCGAATAATCTGTGGTGATTTTAACGCGCACCATCCACTCTGGGGAGATAAGAGTGTAGATTTTCGAGGCAGGGAACTTCTAGCAGCTGCAGATGCTGCCGACTTATGTGTGGCGAACGATGGTAAACCTACATTTTTCAGGCCACCTGATTCATGAAGTGCAATAGACCTTGTACTTCACTCCACGGACCTTCTGGTATCATCGACCACGGCTCCAGACAAGATGGGCAGCGACCATTTCCCCATCTTCACCAATATCCTGGGATTTCGAACTGCTGGTCGGCAATTCTGCAATGTAACACGCTGGGACACCTACAGAGAAGTGTTGGACAAATCCACTGGTGAACTGTTCGCAGATATGTTGCAAAGCAAGCGATCAGCAACTTCATTGCTGAAACTGCCTGACCATTTTCCTGCTCCAGACTTGAAATTGAAGAACCTCTGCGCAGCACGTAGACGAGCGGAGCGGAAAATAATGAGAACAAAAGAAAATCCGTCTGCGAAAACCGAATATAACAGGATTAACGCTGCAATTCGTCGCCATACAAAAAAATTAGGACGAAATCAATGGGCCGCTTTCTGTGAGAGTTTATCAACGTTTACGCCCTTGACAAAGATATGGGCAGTAATAAATAGTCTTTCTGGGAAGATCCGAACAAACAGGCCATTCGAAGCACTCGCTTTGAAACAAGGGATAGATTTGCAAGCCCTTGCAGAGGATTTCGCAGACGTGTACATACCTGATAGATCAGCAGGAGCGGCGATTCCTCTGTCACCCCAGTTTTTTCACACGATGGATACGCCATTCACCTTCCGAGAGCTGGATATGGCACTTAGCAAATTAAGAAGACGCTGTGCCGTGGGTCCCGATTTGATCAGCAATCAAATGCTGACAAATCTACCATATGAGCAAAAAAGGGCTCTTTTGGACATATTTAATCATGTCTGGAGCACGGGAGAGATCCCACTTGTTTGGAAGACAGCATGGGTGGTGCCAGTCCTAAAGTCCGGAAAGGATCCTGCGAGCCTCGCGTCATATCGACCGGTATCTCTTACATCATGCGTATCTAAGTTGATGGAAAGATTAATATGTACAAGATTAACTTGGTACCTTGAACAAGGAAGACGATGGCCGCCGCGTATGACCGGATTTCGCCCACGACTGAGTGCCCAGGACAGTGTTTTGGACCTATTAAGCCACATCGAACACCACCGCGTCAGCGGACTCTCGACACTCGCCGTCTTCATGAACGTTGCCAAGGCATATGATTGTGTGCTTCAGGCAGGCATCGTGAACGGGCTCCAAGCCATGGGTGTGTCGGGAAATGCTCTTCGGTTCGTACATGAATTTCTCAGAGACCGCTGTGTCCGTGTTAAGCTTGGAAATGTAACGAGCGAAGAGAGACGCGTTTCCCTCGGCGTCCCACAAGGAAGTGTTCTATCTCCCTTGCTTTTTAACGCTGCCATGGCCAGGCTTCCCGACACTCTGCACTCAGCTCTGAAAGCACTTAAAATATCCATCTACGCCGATTACATCTGCATTTGGATCTCAGGGTACCAGCACAAACGTTTGGCCCGGATAGCACAGAGCGCTATTTCAATTATTGAGCGTCACTTGTTGACACTTGGCCTATCTTTATCAGCGGAAACGTCGGCCTTCATGCTCTTCCCGGGAGTGCGACGGAAGTCAACACGCCTGTCGCTGAATATTCGAGGCCACTCAATTCGTTGTGCAACAAGTGTTCGTTTCCTGGGCATTACCATCGACAACAAGCTATTATGGCGACGTGCGGTTGATGGTATAGTAACTGCATCAGTGCAAAGGATCAACGCTCTTCGTCGCATGGCAGGGGTCCGTTGGGGCAACAATCCTATGTCCATGCTTAAATTGAATGATGCGCTTATAACAAGCCGCATTCTTTATCAGCTGCCCCTGATATCACCATCACCAAGCCAGTTCGAACGCCTAGAGGCAGTGCACAGAAAGGGTCTTCGCTTGGCGATGGGAGTCCCTCAGGCGGCTTCAAACACGAAGGTCACCAATGAAGCCGAGTCTCTTCCGCTCCGTCTTTTGGCGTCTCAGGCCTTATTGACGCAGCTGTCAAGACTGGGCGAGTCCTTCGCAGGCACGGCGCTTCTCCGGCGGCTAAGAGCAAGAACTGGCTCACATTTCAACGCGGCACTACACACATTTCAATATTTAGGCTTGAAACTGCCTAAAAGGCGCCCTACGGACCCGCCATGGTCTTTTGTGGATGTTGCGTGCAACTTCAGCGTACCCAATCTACCAGCGAAGCGCACCATTCCAGCCGCGGAAGCAACATTTCTTGCGCTGGACCACTTGAGCACCATGTACCGTGGCCACCTACAAGTGTACACCGACGGATCAGTGTGCACACAGACTGATAGCTGCGCAGCGGCTTTCTGCATACCCAGCCTGGGCGTGTCATGGTCGGGCCGCTGGATCGCGTGGTTTCGTCCACAACGGTAGAAAGCGCTGCAATTACGGCGGCTTTGCGAAAACTGCGATCCTTTTCTGCACGAGATGTTGTAGTGCTGACGGACTCCAAATCGGCGCTACAAAGACTGCATCGTGGCCTACCTCAAGAAAAGTTCACCAGGCAATCTCTGGCACTAATCAAACACCTAAATGGCAAGACATTTAATATAAAGTTCCAGTGGATCCCATCCCACGTTGGCATTGAGGGCAATGAAAAGGCTGATGCCCTTGCATGCGAAGCACGTACATCGTTTCCAAAAGTAAGAACTCCCAAGACTTACCAGAACAACAAAGATGTGATACGCAATCATTTCAAGGCGATCTACAAGTTTCCACACCAAGCATGTGTAATTCATGGACTTTCTCGTGAAGAAGCGACGCTGTTGTACCGCATTAGAACCGGCTCCGCATACACCCCGGCCTGGTCATTCAAGACTGGGAGATACGCTTCCCCGTTCTGTGCCTTCTGTGGTGACATCGGGGATATTGAACATTTCATTTGGTTTTGCCCACAGTTTGATGCGCAAAGAGCAGCGATGATCCGCACCTTGCGAAAAGGCTGTCATAGGCACCGGACAGTTGATGACATCATCTTTCCTGAAGGACCCGCGGCAACTAGGAGGAACGTGCAACGAACTTTGTTGGTCTTCCTGCGAGACACTGGGCTGTCTGACACGTGGTGACATTTTTCAAATTAAGGAGATGCTCAGGCGGAACAATTGCCGGCCATGCAGGCCAGGCTAACCCCGCCTGCTGCAACACCACCACCACCACCACCACCACCACCACCACCACCATCTTTCCGTACAACAAGATTAGCTTCCTACCAGTACTGCTGATTAAATATGCTATGATGTTGATCAAACACCATATTATCGACAAACAAACAATAGATGTTAATGCGACCCCAGGCCTAGACCTTGGGAAAGCTTTTGACAATCTCTCACATGCATATTCTCAGGTACATCTCTAGTTTTGGCTTGAGGCATAGATTCCTGAGGCATAGCTTCTTCCTCAAAACAAGAAAGGAAGATAAAATGCCTCAAGTCAGAACCCTTCAATCTTGGCCCAAAAGGTACACCGCAGGGTTCAGTGGCCTCTTTACTTTTAACAAGAGTATGATGTTGGGCATGTTGGTAATGCATAACTGATCACGTAGCGCAAAAAAAGTTTGTCTTTGTCTCTTCCCTTGACCTGTAACAAACACTTTTTGTGCTACGTCTTTTGTTTTTGTTCAATATTGTTCCTTGTGAGCTTTCCGAAAAGCTCTCGCAAACAGAAGGTATACCCTTCACTCCCACATTACCGTCTAATGTACGGGCGGCAGCGAGAGCAGAGTAGAAGCTTTCCAACAGATTTCACCGAGGCTTTGTTCAGCAGTGGTGTTGGCAGCAACGCATTACAAGTAACGCCGTTACCGGCAACGCGTTACTTTTTTCGATAACTTAGTAACGTACTCGTCACAATTTTATAACTGTAACGGGTAACATAGTTACGTTACAATTTTTCCGTAATGAGCAGCGTCACGTTACTTGTTACTTTTTCATCATGCACATGCCATTTTTCCAGAGCTCACCTCGATAAATTCCTTTATTGTAGAAACTGTGGATAGAAATTGCTGAAATGCCCCAACTCTATGGGGGGAGTTTTGGGAAATCTGAACACAAAGTTTGAATAAAGGTGCGGAATCCGTCATGACAAAGTGTAGAGACATGCTTTTCATGGATTGGGATTGTAGCAGGTGGATTTCAGGGCCCTGCACCTCTTTGTGCCCAAAAGACAGGCTGCCCGAAGGGATAGCACATGCACTGGCTTACTCCATAGTAGGTGCTGATTGTCATGCTTTGCACGTGACAAAAGCAAAGAACTTCTACGAGAGTTTGGGCAACATAAAACAGATGTCTGCAAGTTCTAATGAGAAATGAGCACACTCGCTGAGCACAGCGTGGTGAATGACCACCGCATCGAATTGGCCAAGTACGGTATCGTAGGCCTATACCTCTGTCATACGTGGCAACTTAAGTGCACTTTGAGAGAATGTACTCACCCTCACGAAGTGTCATTTTGGCAGTTCACTGCTACACTCGAAAGCGAAGTATACTTGGAAATGATGGCAGTGGCAATTGACAAATTTGTAGCACAAAGAATATTTGTTATTTTTGCGCCTGTGTCTCATCGTCGGACCACGTTATCTTCGTGAAAGTAGCATCAGTGGCACACGCCATAATAAATGACTAGAGAACGACTGACCTACACATGTGCAAGTGGGCCTGAAAGTAAACACGACGGAAGCAACATGTGCTGCCATATCCCCCTAGCCTACTTGGCCGCAAACTGCCCGACAGCAAGAGTAGCGACTTTTTTTTGTTGTATTTAATGACTTGTAATAATACATAGCAGTTATCCTCACAGCAAAAACAATGTTTTAAAAACAGTATGAACACCGCATTAGGCAACAGCGTAATTCTGTGCAAGCCACTGGTACCGAGGCTACACACTTCGTCGCAGTGAAGTTGGGGAAGGCACTTGCAAAGTTGATAAGACTTATGAAACTTGTATTTAAAAGTTTTACTTCTTTATCTCCGCAACAGCAGCTACGTTTTTGGTTACTGAACACCTCAGCCAGCCAGGCTGTTTTTGAACATGCTCACTTGAACGCTCGCAAATGTTTGCGGTAATTATACAGGCTAAAGTGAATGAGAAAAGTTTATGCAAAAATGTTTTGTTCCGGGACTAAGCTATAAAGCCTTTCTTCAGTGTGTTTCTGAATAGCCTTTTTCAGTGTAGGTCTTCCGCGCATGCGCGCCGGCATCGATGAGGCACATGCCGTATGTTTCGGTGGCCCAAACGAGACAACAAGACTGGACCAAGAGACTTCTGGTGTCATAAACGTGGGAATGACTCCCCTCCCCCCCCCTAAAAAAGTGACGATTCAGGCCTCCACAATTGCCTCCTAAAGCAAGGTAGGCAATTTCAGAGACCACCTGTTTCGATTTCGACGATCTCTACCGGGGGGGGGGGGGGGCTGTTCCGACTCAGAGAAAGCCGATTACTGCAAATTTCTTGAGTGTTCAGTGATGCTTTCCTTGTAGCTAGCGTGGATGATTGAATCTGGTATTCTGTATAATGTCACAATGAGAAAAATGGCTTCACCATGTTCCACAATCACAAGCCATCCCGTACAACAAGCACCTTTAATCTACGGTATCATGGCTAAGTTCAATCAAGGAGTCTCAATTTTTATAGACAAAACATAAGCAATCATTACAAACTAGCTGGACCGTTAGCCTACATTCACTAGTGGTCGGTCCATATCAGAGTACATAGCAGATTAACAGAGCATATTACTTCGTCGACACCCGGGTTCAGCAGTGTCTGCATGACTGTTGATATCTCTACTGAATCTAATGCCCTCTCGTAACCTATGAAGGCTATGTATAGTGGTTGGGTGTATTCCGAGCATTTCACTATCACTTGATTCATAGTAAGAATGTGGTCGATTGTTGAGTAGCCTGTTCGAAATTCTGCTTGAGCCTTTGGTTGGTTGAATTCTAATGTTGTCCTAATTCTGTTAGCAATTACCTTTGTAAATAACTTGCATACGATGAAGAGCAAGCTGATCAGCATTTCATTCCTAAAGTCTGTATCGTCTCTTTCTTGTAGATTAAGATGATGTTAGCATTCTTTCATGATTTTGGGACCCACCTCATCAGAAGACACTTTGTAAACATGCAGGATGGCTAGTTTTGCTAACAAAATCTGTCTTCCGTCTTTCAGCAGATCTGCCACATGTGTTGGACTCGAAATAGATAAGCACAAAGTTTGCAGTACGGCGGTGGTCTCTAAAAAAATTCATCTAGGTGTGTTTATTTACATGCCTTTCACAAAAATATAGCCTGCTTGCGGCGATATAAAACTTGTATAAATATATGCAGCTTGATGTGGGTTAGCAATTTATCACTTTGCTTTGCCTCCTGATTATGTGATACTATATATTTATTAAAGGCAAATGAAACGGTAATGCAACAATATGTTTCGATTTTCCAAAATGTAACCGTAATGAGTTCCTTTTGCATTTATGGAACATTTAACGAGAACTTGTTCCAAAATTGAGACAGAAGGAGGAACGAGCTCTCGTTGCAGCTTCAGAGGAACGTGTACAACACTGGATCAAAGGTACTGCAGCCCTACACGGCGTGCTATGTTTGGGGCTGTCAGTAGCTCAGTAGCTGGCGATTGCAGGCTCGGTAAGCACTGCCGCAGCCCTGTCTTCTCTGAGTACCAGTAAGTATATCTTTCATGCGACTACATTTTCGAATTGCAGACCGGGGCCAGGAAGCTTATCAAATCTCGTGAGAAGGTTTAACAACATTGTCACGTTGTAACGCAGTACAGTTGGCCAAGCTTTTTTTTTTCCTTAGAATGGTGTGATATCAAGAAACGGTGTACAGTTGCATAAACTTTTGCGAAAGGCTAGATGTAATTTAGCACTGTGTGACTTGTTTTCTGAAAACCAGTGGGGACTACTTTCGTGCTGCGCTAAAATCAGACTTTGCACAGCATGATGGCTGTTTAGCACTGTCTCACAGCGTACAACGATGAAAAATAAAATCAACAGTATGCCAGTTTTTAGCGCAGCATGTTGTAGAACAGAATATGTACAGCTCATAAGCAAAATGAGCGCGAAAGCATAGCCCGGTGTAGCATATCCAAAGCCTCTTGCAGTCCGGGTGGTTTTGATCACGATTGAAACTGACAGGGATAACGTTCAAGTCCAATGTAGGTCAAGTCCAATCCTCAGCTAGAGACATATACGAGTGTGCCTTCTAACGCGACATGCCTTGGCCAGGATCTGCTTAACCACGATCGAAGCCCGTAGCCTGCAATGAGAAGACACCCGTCTCACAGGCACTTTCAATACCGATCAAGGTGGTCCGGATATGTGGTAGCAGCGAAATTTCATTATGAAATTATGAGTTTCCTTGTTTCGCGAAATCGAGCTGATAAATATTTGTATACACATGAAGTTGCACTTTTTGTGCAATAAGTTGTGTAGCTTTTTGATGACTTCTTTTGTTTAATTTTTATTTGAGAGGCAGTCACCTCTCAAGCTGCTCATAGCAGCAGCAAAGATAGATAAATGCTGAATTGAATTAAAAAGTTCGATACTTCTTTATATTAAAGTTTACCTGTACCTTTTTGAAATTATTGACAGCCAAAGTGGCCAACTTGTGAATTAAAGCGACATTTGTAAACACCCATGTATTGAAATCTCCATGCATGTTAATAACTAAAGCTAGCCTGCAATTTGCTACCATAGCACCTGTAAATTTTGAGGAACTATATCCGTCCTGGCCCCATAATTTTAGAAACTATGTGGTGAGGTGCCTAACGATGATCCTTCGAAAAACTGCATTTTTTTCAACCGGAGTTTTCGTTTTACCCCTACCATGCACTTGCAATGGTACGGTCTGAATGGGTGGATAACATTAAATATGACGTACAAGAGCAGGAGCTCATTCACTTACTACATGCTCAAGTCAAAGGCCGGCGACCTTGAGAACATAAAAGGAGTCAACAGCCTAGACTCGTACAACTACGTAATTAGCAGCGAAGCTGGACAACTGCTCGTCCATCTATCAGCAGCAGACTTCTTTTTTTTTCTTTAGAAAGGCACAGTTGCACTATCACAGGCCAGTGAAGATCACCCATACCGTGTGTGGGTCTGTGTTACCAATGGAGGTGAAATATTTTTCGGATGTTGGACCTGTAAAATTGGGTTGACCAAAGTGTGCAGCCACATTGGTGAGCGTAGTATACTTCTCTTAAGCTCAACTCATAGCAACTTTCATTCATCAAGTGTATGACAGTAATAACCAGAGCTTAAGTAAAATAAGAAAAGCCCCAGGTGCGTAGCCAGGACTTTTTATCAGGAGAATCCCAAGGCCTCATTGTTGGAAAAAAAGTCTTTTCATGGCAAATAAAAAGAAAGTTTCCCGGCGATATATAAGGTGCTTAATCATTAGAAGAAGATGGGAACAAAGTGGAATGCAGCACAAAAGGTGAGTTAATCAGCGAGAAAAAGTGAATTCTGACACAGCAGTAAAGCTAGTGCATGTGCACCAGAATGAAGGCTTTCCTATCAAATAACCTCAACCAAGAAGGCTCATACAGAGTCAGAACGAAAAAAGGAGTGACAAAAAGAAAATGGAAAAGGGAGAGGGGTAAGCAGAAGAACCAGTCGTCCACTTACGCTTGTGCGGCAAAGAAGAATATAAGACGCTTTCTCTGCCTAACTTCTCACACTCTGTCTTGACAATCAGCTTACAAGAAGAACGGGAGCCATTTTATGGCAGGAATTTTTAAGCAATGAACACACACATGTGGGAAAACAATTTCATTGGACAACAAAAAACTAAAACACGGATACTTCCCTGACACAAAAGAGGCAGGACGTTAACATTCATTTTACCAAGCAATCTTAAAGAATGGCTTTGCCAATGGTTTCACATATAGTAACGGCCAATGCAAAAGAAAAAGATATCTCAGCATATTCATGGAGTGAATGATGATGAATGGGGCGAAGCATCCGTCTGTCCATCTGTCTGTCTGTGGATACGTTGTGCTGGCTACACCGGAGGGGTGGACTGCTGTAGACCATAAGAAGCTTCGCCTCTAGAAACGAAAGCGGTGGACTGCCCTAGACCGCAACGAGCTCCGCCCCTAAAAACGAACATGTAGCCTGGCCACAAACAGCGATTCACGCTGCAATTTACATGCACCGCATTTTCTCCATAAACAGCAGCAATACCTTCATGGACACTGACTTGTGAATCGACATTAAGACCAGACCATCAAGTCGCTCCTCCGCTGTTCAGTTCTTCAAGTACGTTTTCACTCTTTTCAGTGTCGAGAACCTGCGTTCTGTAGCAGCTGTACTGACAGGGAGCATTGCCAATATTTTTAATAGTGTGTGGGTGTTTGGGAAAAGGGCATTGTCGAATTCAGCTAAAGCGTCCGTCGCAAAGCGGGGAAATTGGTCCTCTTGCATGGCTTGCCATTTATTTTTAGAGATTTGCCATTCACCTCTTAGTGTCAGGATATGAACTGATGTCATTTATCTTTGGTTGTCAAACGGCTGGCTATGAAACTATTGTACAATACTCTCTTCCTCTTCTATTCTTCTTCTCTATTCTCATGAGATGTAAATAAACCTCCGTCTATTTCCTCACTACAAAGAATGGTTCAGTGACAAGTGCCAGCAACCAGTAGAGACCAGCCGGACCCGGTCCCAACAAATAGGAGGCAGTGTTGGCATCGTTCTAAACCCCGAGCCCCAACACTGTGCAGGATCGGGAGAACTTGAGAAATGGAAGTGGCACCGTCAGATTCCAAAGATGAATCTGTGAGAACGATGTGGCCCTCTCCCCACCCCTTGCGCTGTGCTACGCATGCACGAATCATGCAGAAGCTTTCCTGCTTCCCGACATGGGCTCAAGCGTGCGGCTCAGGAGGCACAGAAGGTGAGTGAATGCGGTGTCACATAGTAAAGCCTGTTGCTCAGAGGACAGCATGCCTCACCCAACCAAAGGAGACGTGTTGTTTGGTGATGTAGTCGATAAGTATCAATAGATGACGCCATAGGAGCAGTGACAAGTTTTGAAGAGGGTCCCCGACAAGATATGATCTCCTACTGTAAAGAAGAAAGAACTGTCAGCGCTGCTGTCTAGGTGTAGTGAATCGTTAAGCCGATGAATACGAAAGCAGCTTTGTGCAGACCAGTGTAACAAGACATGAGTGGAGTTCATGATGAACATCCATTTTCTTTTGATTACAAATGCGGCATCTAAATCACTGCTTGTTCTTTTTGAACTCAACGATTGCCACATTGCTGTTTTTGAGAATAATAAATACAGAACGTTTGAGCAAAGTGCCCTTGCATAGCAGTCGAACCGAACCAACACATGCTTAGGCTACGATAACTTTCCTCGTTTACCAGTGTCAACATGACAGAAAGCACCTAACGAGCGCTGATACGACAGAACGAGAGCTTGTGAACAAGAAGTGACACATAAACTCGCACAATGTCAGAGCGGCTTGTCTGTCCTAACGCACAGCAGTGTCAATTGCTTCCGTCGCTCTTTCTCATAAGATCTTGCGGTAAATGAGCAATACCTTGTTGCAGGTGAGTTTTTGTAAGCGTTGAGCACCCCACCACGAAGCAATTATTAGACATCCCTCGAAGTTTCAGCCACCACACATACGAGGAATGTTGCTATTTTCTAACAAAAATGTAAACAACGTGTTACCAGGTGTAGAACGACATAAATAGCATAGGTGGTTGTCTGCTTGCTTTCCCGAGAGTGATGTGCAAGTTCGCCAACTATGGCGCTTTCATTGTCGTGCAATGGACGAATGACTGGAGAGTCGTATAAACTCTTATTCAGCAGGTGGACGTCCCAACCGTACAAATTATTTACACTTTTTACTCTTTCTGCCACGCGAGTGCCTGCCCGAAGACAGAGGCAGGAGACCAAAGGTCATGGGGTTCGCATAGAAGAGAGTGGGGTCGGATGTGTTAATGGGTCGTCAAAGTCATGGCATTTCGGACTAAAGTTCCCTTTCCAAGCTCTTCGTGTATACAGTGTCTTTGGCTGCCTCCCTCAGTGAATGGTTTTCGGCAATAGGTAGACAGCATGTGGTCATAAGCTTACAAATTAGTTGCAAGCTTACGGATGTTTTCTTCCCTGTACGGTTAATGGTTTTGCTGACACCTCATACATATGAGTGAGTGGTGTTTCTGTTGTGGTGTTCATTTACGGGCCGGATGCTGAATTTCTCAGCAAGCATTGCCGTGCTTTCATTATACAGGTTTATGGTAGGTGTTCTTGGTTAGTTGCTTAAACAGCGTCTGCTTCCCGTTTGTTTAAAGGTACATGATGCTACTTGTATGCCTCTATACTCTGGTGTTATTGGCCGACTGGAGAAAGTTCGAGGGGATGTAGAGGAAACCTGGGGCCCCCCTTATTTATGTGCCTAAAAAGCACATGCAGACACAGGAAAAAAAGGGCAATAAGAATACCAGCGTTTTTATTACTATTTCTTTCAATGTCAGGATTTTTTTTCCTAATTTGCCTAAGTGCTTGAATTGCATCAGTTCAGTATTTAAACTAGCCCAGCAAACTGCTTAAAGTGCTGCACAACCACAGTCACCTAGTGGTTTGTGTAAAGTGCAACAATAGCAGTTAGACTCTAAAAACATCCATCTGTGCCTTTTTTATTGTCTGCGTTAATTATAAGCACATGATAGTTTTGCAAATTTCGAATACTCACTGAAAGACGTGGTATCATCAACTAGAGATGCTTTATCAATGTCAACCATGTTGAACGCTCTGGTGAAAAATGTCTTCTGAAATTGTCATTTGTGCCTTGTCTTGCTAGCCTATTCATGGCTATTTTTTGTCTTTCATAAGATCCAGTGCACTACTATGGAAAGTTGAATTAGCTAATCGACAAGGGCTCACAGGACAGACCTGCACCAACATGAGTGAGCAGTGGTATTGTGAAACAAAAAAGAACGTGGTGCTAGCTGAAGTATGCGACATTGACTTCAATATAGAAAAGGCTATCCAAGATCCAATATTGGCGAATGGCAGAGTCATACTTCTGCGCTATGACACTCACAAGTCTTACGTTGAAATAAAATGATCATGCATAGCACCGCTCTCAACTGTCAAAGGTAGTTTGTTACGCCAAACATTTAATGCCACAATTCCTGCTGTCGATGCACCTAACCCTGAAATAACTGGTGAACCTGAAAAAAACCTAAGTCCCACAATGAGAGCGATATGACGTGCAATCTGTGTGCTCAATTTTATGAGAAATTGGTACGGATCAGAGAGCCCACTCGGCAGAGGCTTATGGCTGTAACATTTCAAAGAGGAATCTCGTACGAGGAGAAGCGTAATTTTGACTCACTTCTTCGAAACTCAAAAATTTCTTGCAAAGAAACCTGCGCTGCCCCGACAAATTTTTAGAGTTCTCTCTTTTCACCCACTTTCAGGAAAATCAAGCAACAAGCCATGGAAGGAGGTACAGCCCTGTTGCTAGGCAGGCAAATGAGAAACAGTGCGGTGTTCACGTGGAACTATGCGGTTCAGTGGTCAGTGAAACCCACCAGTTTCTGTCAGCCAGTCGTGTCGGTCTAATAGGCAATGACGAAGTATTAGTAGATCAATGCCCCTTCACAGATGACTGCGCACCGCTCATGGAAAGTGGCAAATATTATGTTAAAAAATTGCTATGGTCATTAATTCCTCGCCAATTAGGAAAGAAATGGATATTACAAAGTAGTAGAGTTTATTATATTTTGCACTACAAGAACCACACATGATTTTTTGTGTGTGTTTGGTCAGCACTCAACTCATTTCTAGTCAGTGTACTATATGATGCAGATTTCGCATTTGCAACATCACAAGATGTCCTGATTTTTCAATTTACACATTAGTTGCCTTGACCTGTAGATGCAGTGTGCAGCAATGACCTTGTTATGTCCAAATAGTGTGTCAGTATGCCTACAGTGTTGATTATTGCTACAAACCTGTGATCGATAGAAATGTAACCGTATTTAACACGGCACAGCGTGTTATATAAATAGGCTTCCAAGCCTATCTCATTAACCAGCTAGAAGCTGTGCAAAACAGGGCGGCACGGTTCATTTCACGTATTTACAGTCGCCCCTCGAGCGTCACACAAATAAAACATGACCTTTCATTACAGCATCTAGACATACGGCGCACAGTTGCCCTCCTGTCTTTGCTTCATAAATATATTCACGCGTCCAGGCCACCACCCTTCCCACTAACGGCACCATTGCGCATGTCTAAACGACTTCACAATCAGCGAAGCATCACACGCATCTTTGGAAAAACAAAATCATTCAATTCATCGGCCTTGCCTCGTGTCATAGCACTCTGGAATGACCTACCCGACGTCATTGTCAATTTAACTAATCATGAAAATTTTTGCGAGCAATAATGATACATCTATCTCAATAGCTTTGTATAACCTCCTTGAATTCTGTTTTTGTTCTTTGTGCTTTTTGCGGCTGGGAAATTTTTGTTGTTGCTTGAAGCCCCTCTTTGTCATTTGTGCAACCACTGTTATTAGTTCCAATGTTATTACTTGCTTTGTATATTTATTAGTTATTAGTTGCTCTGTAGTTGCTTTGCTTTGTAGTTACTTTGTATTGTGACAGAAGTATCACCCACTAGCATTCTTTCCTATGTACCCCCCTTACTCTATGCTCCGTAATAGAGCCTGTAAGGTATTTTTAAATAAATAAATAAATAAATTTAGCCGCGTCGTTTGTAGAAGAATGAAGATGAAGCAATTATTTATTCCACCCATATAAGGCATTTCACTGCATCCCTTTTCCTCAATCTTAGTATCGTCCATTAGGTTGGACATTAGAAGCATGAAACCCAATTTGATTTCTCATAACTTTACTTTCTGTAGATTCAATGTTATTGTACTTCATGCCATTTTCTTGACCAAGTGGCTGTTTTGCCATTGTTGTTCTAGTAAACGAAATCAATACAAAAGTGCGTGCCCTGGCACTTCAATATTCCTCCTAAATATGACCATGTTTCAACGTTTAGTACAACTCTAGTAAAGAGACTTTCTGAAGAGAACAAATGAAAAGGAAAGAAAGTGTGTATTCTATCAGCCTACTCCCCCCTTTTGCTCAAAATGTTCCTAGTACTTCTAACACTGCATTAATTAAATTAGCAAAGCTTCTTCTGTATTTGATACCGCTCTCACCTATGATTGCCTGTCAAGGCTGCTCACCAAAGAAAATGCTGCTAGTGTTTATTAAAAGTTTCGTCCTTGCACTTAAACCCCGTATGGTGCCACTCAGCAGTTAAGCTTGCAGTATCGCGTTACCTTCCTTCATTGCTTTGTTTTGTGCCCTAAGGGCATGCTGTGGCACATGCCAGTAGCTTCTTACAGCAATGTGGAATATGCTAGTCCTCTTTGACCAATAGAAAGGGAGAATTCTCTTCAAGCAATGTTCTTACACCTACTGCCAACCCATGCTCTCGTGTAAACAAGTGCAAATACTCTGTAGAATGGACCCGTCAAGCACCTAGATAACCACTGCCAGCTAATACTGCCACGGATGAGACAATTGTATTTCGAACTACATTGCGCGCCTTGCTACCTATAGCATCACTGCATATTACAAGATAAAGTATAATCCGCACCAGAGCGTTTTGTTCAACTAACCAGGCATCATGGTTTTACACTTTGCAGAGCCTAACTCTAGTAACATGTTCCTTTTGCTTCTATTTTTTTCAACGAGAATGCACAAGAGGTGTTGCACGCTTAGCTCTTTCATTAGCATGTGAACATAGCCATTTTTAATATGTCTTGGGAAGATATTTTTCGTAACTTTGAATTGTACTCCAACACACCTTGCGAAAACTCAAATTTTGCAGAATGAAATGCTCTTTCCAAAAAATATATGTAGCAACAAAAACATTTTAGAATGAATAAAAATAGAAAAAAGCGTGATCTTTGGTTGCCAGCTCGTAAACAGTGCAATAAAAAACACTATTTATGCAAAAATATTGAAAACAAGAATATTCAGAATATACATTTTAAGATAAATGATGCAGAAAGAGTGTGAAAATCAAAAATGTTGTACGAAGTGTTTTTATTCACGCAGACAAGAAAAATCGGCACCACGGTGCTGCTTTATTGCTCATGCCATGCAGCGAAGCATAGCTTGGCTTTTCCTGACACAATTTATGCTGTTAAGCAAAACGGAGTGGCGAGCGAGTTGGTACTGACCCATGACAACGTAAATGCAAAGTAAGCGCGTGTGGTATACCCTTTCTTGTCCGTGTTTTTTCGCGCTACATTTACGTCGTTATGAAACTTATGCTCGTATACTTTTCTGACTAAATTTTGTTTATTTTTTTTATTTTTTGCGATAAAAGCCTGCAGTTGTGATACTTTTGTAAATGATATCACCATGTAAATCTGCTGATCTCTTTATAAATCAGAGGCCTAATGAGCTTCACTATTTCGCCTAGCATCAGCTCTTTCGATGAGCTACCTCACTCCGCATAGGTTGCCTACCAATATATGCAGCCAAGCATATTTCCTTGCATTTTTGCACATTGTATTAGAGAAAGAAGAACAACATAGCGCGCAGTCCTAAAACGTTTCACGCTGATACGCCCGTAGTCAGGACCAAGATGTGCTCCGGTGGCCTTCTTGCTGTGAGGAGAAGCTCTGCAGCCGGTGCCAGTCACCATGTGGGAAATTGTATTTAGGTCAGACTGGCACCCCAACGACATGTGGACCACGCGCATTACCAGAGTATCTATAAGATTATGCACAAAGGTTAGCAGCTATGCACTTGTGGCGGAGAAATAAGCTTGAGGTCATGAGTAAAACAAACCCATGAACGACGGCGGATGTGTCGGGCTGACGCCAAAAATCTTCGCCATAAAACATGACGCGGAAATGCTGTCATCCTTGGACTCTAAGCTTGTCCTCAATCAATTCAGGTGCCACTGCAAGACAGTTTCGAGCGTTGAGTGTTTTCTTGAAGCGCAGGCGCGCACACGTGCACGCGTGATGCCGCCGCCATAATAGCGACGGTGACAGTAGATGAGGGCCTGTGTCTTATCTAACGATACAAGCGAAACCAAAGCTGCTGGAAACTAGCTAAAAAGGCCACCTCCACACTTTATACATGCGGCGGACCTTTGGAAATATTTTTTGTAGAATAAAGTTTATTCGGCTCCTAGCAATAGCTCTCTACTGAATAGCTAGCAGAAATTTCTTGTAATTATTATTGCTGAACACTGTCAGATTACAAAGTTGATGCTTTAATTTCATATTTCACTTGCAAAGGTTCTTTTCATTACAGAATTGATGTTACTGTAGCATAACCACGAGGGGCGCGCACTTATGTGAAGTTTGCCAGCCAAGGGCATTTTCCCTACCATACATGCATATTGGTTCACGCAAAGGCCTGTGAAAAATCATGACACCAAAACGGGTAAATTCAAATTGATTCTGAAAGTTGAGTGGCTAGACTAACCACTAAGAAGTGCTGGAAGCACGAGAAACAATTTCACCAGGCCAAAATCCGCGATCGACTGGCGACCTATGAAGGGCTATTTAGTGAAGGGCTTAAAAAAGGGTTATCTCTGTACGTCTCTGTTTGTCGGAGTGCCGCGGACAATAAGCCAAGCGACTGAGAACCGTCTGCAGATGCATTTTCCACGTTGTCTGTGGTGCCTAATACTGCTGTTTCTACAAGTTGTGGTCTGTCTGGCGCCACATACTCGTCACTGCATTGTTCTACAGAGTTGATTTCTACGTGGGACTCAATTCCTTCGTGCTGTGCTGTGTCGTGCGCGGTGTGCAGTGTTTTCTCCCTCTTCATGGGCTGAACTGGGCGTGCCTTTTCCCCCTTTTATCGTTTGAGAAGGAGGCGGTGTTTCGCCTTCCCTTTTCGGGAGCGGAGGTGAAGATGGCAAAGTTATTAGACTGTCCTGGCTTCTATTGTTGTTGTTTTTCTGCAGGGAATCCTGGGAAGACCAGGACATAAAATGCGAGCGCCGAGGCGCTCCTGACAAGCTCTCACAAGCACCTAGAAGCTCACAGATGCTAGAGGGCTTCCATGACGCTAACCCCATCATGTAACAGCACGCTACCTGTAAATAATGTGAATAAAAGTCACTGTTAGCAGCTCCGTGCTCCTCTTCACGACATCTCCCAAAGACTCTGGCTGGCTCCGGTCCTCTGGGCAGACCCCCGGTTACATCAGCCACTAGCGACCAACGCGCGCCATTGTGGTTACAAAGGACAGAATGATTAACATAGCGATGGTTTGCAAACATATTTTGCCATCATCATTACTGGCGTTGTAAACATCACGCAACTGCTTCTTCAACGAAACACAAGCATTTAACTCCCCATTAAATAGCGCTTGTGTCACAGCCATGATCAGACTAACAGTGCGCAATTCCCTGCACTCGTATGTTTGAGGTTCCACCAGGGCAATCGAAACAAGAATATCGACACGCGTACGCTTTTCGCAACGTTGAAATTGTGAAAATTTGTAGAACAACAACATCACTCGGACGGCAGTGATGAAGTGCAGGAGAAGTTAGCGCAGACTGTAGTCATAACTGCATATTCCATCGCTCTAACTATTTCGCTTCGCTGGTCGAGCTCGAGCACGTTGGCGGTATGAGCGCTTTGTAATATCCACTTTAATTGGGATATACTCAATGCACAAGAAAAAGTATGCTTTTATTTGAGCTCGCTGAAGGATATTATACAATAAACACAATCAGAGTGACTTCTGAGCGTGAAAAAACATTAATGCATGACGGGGCATGAAGTGCAACTTTCTGCTTGTGAGCTAGCAGCTGATTGTTCATCGCCGCTGTCACTCTCAGCGCGTTGACAACCACCTATGTCCAGTGAAAAATCCTCGACGTCAAGACTGTTTCTTTGAGCATCACTGCTGAAAGTAATCTGGAGAATTCTCTCCACCAAACGACTTCAATAACACCTAAAACGCGTCATTTACCACGCACAACACTCACACGGCATCACTCACCACGTTCATCTGAGGGTCCAGAGATATTGGGTCCATTCGATTCGGCCTGCACTTCTAGAACTACTTCACAGTGCTGCTGTCTGGGTCTTGTGTTCATGCAGGTGATGTTTTAACGAGTGCAGCAGTAACGAGACGCGGAAATGAATACGAAAGTGCAGATGTCAAGCAAGCCCTATGCTACTCTTCCGCTGTCCTGAGGGTTGTTGAGGCTTTGATTCGTAAAAGACGGCGTTGCTTACGTTCCATCGCATGTGTCTACCAGGAAATGTTCACTGTGGTATTGTTGCATGACGCTAAAACAGACACAAATGCAATCAGCTGTGTCATCTGCTGCAGCTGCAGCCATTTTGTGCTGCACGGACTCGGCGCTACCTCACGAGCAGGTGCAGGGCATTCGTGAACTTGCCTTGCACGACAGCTGCACTTTTTCGAAACGAATACTGCGGTGCTGCTGCTACCATGTTGAACTCGTGAAACGATTGCTGAAGTGCAGCTGAAACGAATGGACCACATTTCGCTCTGATACCCGGCAAGAAAGGAATTGCTGGCAGTGTGCTACCATCTATCAACGAACGTAAAAGAAACATGGCACAGCATAGGCCAAGGTTTAGAACCGCAAATCGCAAGACTGCGCTACTTTCCACGTACAATGAATGTTAAGGCATTCATGTACTACAAAAACACTGACGAATGCTACACGCACGTAAAACAAAGCGTTTTGAATGGAATAGTGAGACGATAACACTTAATCATCCAGAGTGGCTGCAGAAAATCTCGCGAAGCAGATATGTGTACTCTGCGGGCTATAATCGAAAGCGTGAGTTGCCATGTATTTCCACGAAAACTTCGCGTCTCGCAAGAACAAATCAGATTTATCAGTGTCACGAATGGCCCGGTATATTCACTGATTCAAGAAACATACAAAGTGGTTTGTGTTTGTTTCTTCCTAAAGCGTTAGCACTGCAGTTAGCACCACCGAACAAGAGATCATTGGGAGCATCTGCCCACTGACCATCCTTGAGAGGACGTTCCTGAATTCCGCTAGGTGGCGTGACAGTCTATGAACATAGCGAACTCCCTCGATATCTGGGGTTTAACGTCCCAAAATCACCATATGATAGCAATAGACGTCATAGTGGAGGGCTCCGGAAATTTCTACCACTTGGGGTTCTTTAACTTGCACCCAAATCTGAGCACATGGGCCTACAGCATTTTCATTTCCATCGAAAATGCAGCCGCCGCAGCCGAGACTCGATCCCGAGACCCGCGGGTCAGCAGCCAAGTACTTTGGCCATTAGGCTACCATGACGAGTGCCAAAAATATTCTCTAAAAACTTGAAGCTAAATAACGTGATGAAATATGAGCAACTAAACACAAGAAAATTCAAGGCAACAGCGGCGGTGGCATTCTTGGGCGAGCGCATTCGAGATATTTTGCGGCACTCGATACTAAGTTAAGCATGCGCCAACAGGACAAAAAAAAGGCTGCGAAAAGTTACTCTGATGCGTCAGATACGGATACCAATGGTTGTGGAGGCGAAACACTAACATACTTTAAAAGGAATTGCCCGGGAACAACGCAACCTGAAATGCAAGTGCACTGTCGTATACGTTTCAGAAGCGCGGCGTGATTGCAAGGCACGCTGCAGAGTAACGCCAGCGAAGGTTTCTTTCTGTTTAGAAGATCACCGCGCGCCGTCGTGACTGGTATGGTTCTGCAGTGTTCTGCCTCTGCGCTCCGTTCACTGATCATTTGATGGAAGTCATTACTGGGCTGCCCCATTTTTTGATGGAAGTTCTTGGTATTTAGCCGGCGCACGCGATTCTGCACATGACGCCCCGATCTCTACCCGCGCGTGCAAGGTCTTTGGACCAGCGCATGAAAGTGCCGATGGTCGTGAACCTAGGTTTGTGGCTACGTCGACTCCTGCCTTTTTAACAACTTCGCTGGCGGCCACGATGTAGGGGATCGACATGCGGCGTTGTTGCGGCGCGGTTGGTGTCACATTTGCCCCTTCTTTTTTCTTACTAAGGGCTGTGCGAATAAACGCTTTTGTAGATAACCGTTGGTGCCGAAGTCACGGATTATTTTCTCCCTGACGAGTGGTGATTGGATAATTAGAGTTTTCACGTTTGTTTTTTTCGTGCACGAGAAATATGATTTCGAACAGTTTTGCCCATGGGAATGGCATTAGATATATACGCATATGGTTGCTTTTCAGGGAAAGCTTGCAGTAACTGATCTGGGAGGCTGGTGGAATTAGCCAAAAATTCCCCTCACCCACAGCTGGCAAGCACAAAACAAAGCTTAGCGGGTCGTCATATGAGAAAGCACGTAAATATCACAGCAAGATGAAAAGAGGGGATCTTTTACGCATTGGAGCGTTGCTAAAGCCTTTGCGGCAACCATCTAATTTATGACCATCCCTACTTGCAATCGTACATTACGCCCTGTCCATCACCCCTTCCCTTGTTCACAACACACTGATAGAGAATAAGACTGGTGCGCGTCATAAATAGCCCTTATTTTTTGGACTCTATAACAAAGAAGCCCTTACGCAAAAAAATGTCGCTTTTTTGCAACAGGCAGCTAATGACCGACGGCCGGAAAGCTCGTTTGCTCAAGCGTGCGATGTTAATTGTTGAAGTCTTGTTTCCACAGAGCGCCGAGTAAGGCGGAACCCAGAGGCGTTTTCGCATGAAAGAACGTAATCCCGAGTTTTTTTGCAAAGCTGACTGCCTAGGCGAACACACAAAACCGCGTGCACGTGAATTACCATATATCGACAAGCCTTTTCAACGAAGGCTGTGTGGGCGCGGCTATGATCTCCTCTCCGGCGTTGTAAATATGCCTGACCCCTTCAAAAAGAGTCACTGAAACTCGAACAGCAGCCAATGTATTCCCGCACAAGTCTGCCCCTCTTTCCGTTGAAATGGTTTGTCGGGAGAGTGCGGCAGCGAACACAAAATTTAACTCGTGACGCAGGGGGTGGTTGGTTATTTACCCGAATAACGAAGGCATATTTAGAGTGCCGTAGGGTGACAAGCAATTCAAAATTTATTTTGTATACATTCTGGGCAACCATAATATTTGTTTATATGTCGTAGATGATGTTCTACACAAATCTATCTCACAGGTTATGCCCGCTTTCAAAATTTTGTTTTAGTACTTCTGCTGAGGGAAGGAAAGGGGCAGGGAGTATGGGCTGGTATGAAGATGAAGAGTGGTCTCAGAAACAAGCGAAACTCAAGCACTGCTCTCCAACCCACCATCAAACGCGCACATCTTTGCGTCTTTCAAAAATGTAGTCTTTGAAAAAGGAAACAATGAAAAAAGCGCATGTACTATTCATTTCGCTCTTTTTGTATTTGTTGTAGCACTGGCATCCTAAGTTGCTGAGCAGTGCATCCTCATTGGAGATAAATTAGCGCCTTTCTCATGTGTTTCATGAATCACTAGTATGTCATTGTGACCTACATAAATATCCCACATGTAGGTTACTAGGGAAAAAAAGAAGCAGTACATTATGCACGAAGACTGCGAGCTCCGCTTGCCCTTACTTACCCGCTGAAAAGAGGCTCCTTCATTATTAATTTATTTATTAGTAGCATCAAGGCCCGAAGGCATTACAGAGGCAAGTGGTACATTTGATAATAAATAAAAGATTAACATATTGTTGGAAACAAAAACTAAACAAAGTGTAAGTTAATAAAAAATTATATCTAGCACGTATAACAACATCGCTGAGAGAGTAAAAAGAAATGAAATTTTTTGTGATGCAGTGTTAGCTATGTCAACAAATAGGGCGCGCTGAAAGAACATATATTAAATATGTATGCTGAAAAACAAAACATTACGGTACGTTTCCCAGTTCTTTTACGTCACCATGCTGTTCTCGCAGGCACTACTGTTAAACACGTCACCGGTGTAGACTCCACCAACGAAAAGTGGCCGTGGGCCGCCGCTGATCATTTTGCCTGGCGTGCGTCGACGATGCCGCCGGTCGAAACTACCTCAGCGCACACCTATAGCCAGGAACCTTTTCATCCAGCATAAAAAAAAACAGTTACACTGTACTAGAAGGAGAAAGTGCGCCCCGCCGCGGTGGTCTAGTGGCTAAGGTACTCGGCTGCCGACCCGCAGGTCGCAAGTTCGTATCTCTGCTGCGGCGGCAGCCTTTCCGATGGAGGCGGAAATGTTGTAGGCCCTTGTGCTCATATTTGGGTGCACGTTAAAGAACCCCAGGTGGTCGAAATTTCCGTAGCCCTCCACCACGGTGTCTCTCATAATCATATGGTGGTTTTGGGACGTTAAACCCCACATATCTATCTAGAAGGGGAAGTGCCGGAATAATCATTCTTTCCTCCATGGATGCACT
This sequence comes from Rhipicephalus annulatus, assembly GCA_013436015.1. Lineage (NCBI taxonomy): Eukaryota > Metazoa > Arthropoda > Arachnida > Ixodida > Ixodidae > Rhipicephalus > Rhipicephalus annulatus. The sequence goes on along the minus strand of WOVY01000895.1, from coordinate 161,585 downwards.
GAACGAGGCGGCCTTCTCGGCTGACTATCCGGCAGATGTCAGTAAGCGGTGGCGCTATTGTCATGCAGCGCTGTTTTAAAAAGATGCCTGTGACATCGCACGCTTATTCACGGGGATGGGACGTTTGCTCGCTTGCTTGCTTGATCCTTTTTTTGGCTCTCGCCCACTAAGGGATTAGGCTAAGAAGCAGGCGGTTAATGTAAGTCAATACCTTAAGATTATCCAGGCTAGGAAAATAGGATTACTTTGTTTTTACTTGGCAGGATTAATTAGGCACAATGTGAAAAAAAGGGGGGGAAGAGAAGTAACAGAACTTGTTGAATAACTGAGGTGTAATCGTTATATGAAATTCTTCTGAGGATACAGTGTAATAATTAAATATTAAATGTTAGATTGGCCGTAAAAATTGAGAGCCGATCAATGGCTTAGCAAGGTAATCTTCTTGTGTTACATAGGAATTCGCAGACAGCCCCGCATATTTTCCAGTCACTGAGTCCTAATGAAACAGCCCCAAAGGACAAATATTAGTAGTAAGTGATATTCGTAGCTTTGTTAATAAAATTTCCGAACATATTTTTTTTCGATTTTGAAAACGGCGACATGAAAGAAGAAATTTAAATGGTCGATATTTTCGGGTTCATTACTGCTTGAGCACAGAAGGAATGGCACCAGACCAAACCTGTTTAGGTAGAAATAAGAGGTGGTACACGGCAACGTAATTTTGTTATGCAGGCTTCCAATCTACGCGTGGGACGCCAGTTATTATTCCATGCGAAGTGCAGGTTCAGGAAATATGCATTCGGTATCGTAATTTTTGATGAGTCTTCAAGAAGGAAAAGTTTTCTGAACCTCGCTGCTGACGGGAGGTTCCTCGTAGTTCAGTACTTTCTCCGCAAGGAGCGCTTGCAGCCGACACTACTGCCGTGCTATTATAGTTCGTACTGGCACGATGAATCGACGTGTTTTGCGAGGGCCCCCGATTCACTGCGCAGATAAGTGCTTTTGCATGGTTGAAGTTTGCTTTTGTAATAATTAACATGGTATGGTTTGTGGAGAGGTCAGCCTTGATTTTTTATCTACCACCCCGTGGTGGCGGTTCACGCACACCAGACACGCAAATTTTTGTACTACAGCTTAGTCTTCTTATGCTTAGGGCAGGGTTCGTAGTGCACCACGTTTTGTGATTATCTAGTGGGGCAATTCAGCAGCACAATTGGTGTCAAAAAGACATGGTTAAAAAAGCTGTAGTATGTTTAGGATGCGGGGTGGGTTTGAAATTAGAGGCTAGTGGGGACGCGAATGCAGAGGAGGTTGACGCCAAGTGTAGACAGTGTGAAGTCGAAGAAAAAATGGGGAAAATGATGGTTTCCCAGAGTCAACTGCTAAGGAGAATGGCCGAGCTGGAGACTTCATTTGCGAATGAGCGAGAAAAACACCACGCCTGCGCTGAAGGCGCAGCACAGTCACATCGGAAGCTAGAAAAGCGGCCTTTCAGAGCCTTTTAAAACACTCATTGGGGTAACTATTGCAAGCCCACTTACTTGATACCCACTAGGGCAATAATAATACATTTTTTGGTAGTAGGCCGGCATTCGTTATGCTATATATCGTCATTCTTCGGAGAAGCGTGGTATCCACTAAACACTTGCAAGGAATTTTGTGCCAATGGTTCATGCAGCGGCTGACGACGATGGGAAATATGAATTATGGCTGAAGTGGGTACGCGCCACAGTTAATAAAGGAACAAGAACAAGTTTTTGTAATGGGTTGGAGCATTGGACCGCCCACTCGTTGCGCTATTCGCATTGTGCGATGACTGGTTGTTCTTTCACTGTTTTAAAACGCGTTATAAGTCGTATTAACGCCATTGCTTTCCCGACATCAAGCCTGCCTAAGGCAAGTTTGCCAACAAATACCAAGCACCGGTGTGGCTCAGTAAAATAGAGAAAAACCTGTGTGGCTCAGTGGTAGAATACTGAGCTGGCACCCAGCGGACCCGCGTTCGAGCTCCGTTGGTGCTAATTTTTGTCTAATTTTCTGCAATGCGGTTACAGACAACGGCGGTGGCCAAGGGGCAACTGCGCGTGACCCGAGTTGTGATCTCATAACAACTTTAATATGAAACGAGGGCCATAGGAGAAAGGCTGAGGTCAGCCGAGGAGGCACTATAGCGAAGGTGAACAAAGGAGTGGCCGCGATGGAGAGAACTGCAGGGCACCAGCACCCAGAACAGCGGAAAAGAAAGATCAAACAAGTTCGGGAAAAAACAGGTTCAACCGGATGAAACCTCGTGATAATTACGGGCGGTGTAAATGATGTCATAAATGAAGAATCAGCAAGACTGGCAACCACACTGGCAAAAGAGGTCGATGACATGCTCGCCATTTCTTCTCAGGTACAGGTTTAGTGATATGCACAATACCGGAGGTACCGGTGCGAGACGGCAACCTGCAAAGAGCTAGCGGTCATCGATTCAAATGAAGAGATATGGCAGATGAGTCGATAGAAACACTTTGAGGCAGTGGAAATAAACAGAAAGGTGCATAGGTGGGATGGTTTTAAACGAGACAGAATTCGCTTCAATAGGAGGCTAGGTCATGAGGTGGGTTGGCGGCTTGGAGGATGCGCAGTAGCTTTTTGGGGAGTCATGCGGGTCCTGCGGGGTCCATGATAGCTATTAACGAATAAAACAACTAGGAGGACTCTTTGACAGGTGGTGTAGACAGATACGATTTCAAAGTGGCACCAATATCCAAGACACGAAGAGTCGGGGGGAGAAATCAACGCAGGCACGAGGGCCAAGCAGATTCGAACGTAGGGTATGTTAACATGCAGGTTGGCAGGAATAGGTTGAAGTGGGAAGGGATAGGAGAACAGCTAAGGGAGAAGAAACTGGTGGTATATTGGCTTGTAGAAACATATCTTAGGCGCTTGGAACAACCATCTAGCAATTCGGACTCCCCATGAAAATATTGTAATAGAACAGAAGGCAGCAGAAAAGGGGTGGTTTTAGGGCATTTATTCACAAAAGTACAGACTTACAAAGAGTCAAGCAGAAGTGCAGGGAAGATTCATGGCTGAAAGATAAAGTGGCAGGGCAGATTACACTCCTTTGTTTGGTGTACTTGTTGACGGGAGCAAAGGCCAGAAAGGAAAATCAAGCAATGGTAGAGTGTATAACAACTGAAATTGAAGGAGGAGAGTGCGAAATAATTACAATGGCAGATATCAATGCGCACATATAAGGTATAGATGGTTATACTGACCTTGTAGGCAAAATGATCATCGATATGTGTGAAAGGCATGGTTTAATCATTTGCAACAGTACCGAGAAGTGCGAAGGGCAGATGATATAGGAAGTGGGAAGGCTGCAGTCGATGACGAATTACGCAATGATGTGACATAGGATCTATGAGCGCTGATGGTGCTGAACATAGATGAATATGGGTCCAGACACTTAGGTGTGATCACAAACCTATCAAGGTTAGTTTAGGAAGAGAAATAAAAATGATAGGGCGACGTTATCAGTGACAACATAGTAATATTTATTCAGAAAGGCAAATATAAGTAGCAACTAAGGAGTTGAGAAAAAATAATTACGGAGAATACTAAAACAGAGTGGACGTACACAAACGTAACTCGATTGTTTGAGTTAGAGCTTGCTAAGGTACAAATCTAATTAACTAGAAAAAGGAGACGTAAACCCAAAAACTGGTGGAATGGAGGAAGTAAAGAGAACCATAGTAAGACGTCAGGAAGCCTCCAGGGAACAGAGGTGTGCTAAACAGAGGGGTGCACCCGAAGATAATGTAAAAAAGGGGGATAACTTTTAGACTTGCACAAGGGAAGCGTCCAATTTGATAAGTGAAAAGATCAGAAAAAGGGGACCAGATGAATGGGGGAAGTAAACAAAAAGGATAGAAAGGCAGCTTCAAAGCTTTGCCATCTCAATTTCCTGAGTAATAAGACGAGCATGGAACAGAAGTTTATAACTACAGTTCAAGGGGTTAGACTAGAAGGTGATGAGGCAATGGAAGTTATTTATTTATTTATTTATTTATTTATTTATTCACAAAACCACCACAGGCTTCATCGGAACTATTGTGTGAGGGGGGGGAATATACAGTGCATAATATATTACTTTAAATATCAAACACGATTATACTCATTGTAGAACCTAACATCAAAAATAACGTTATATAATTTTTAGTGAGAGCGGACACGACATGCAACTAATAAACAGAATGCACATACACTCACTTGTAAGCGTTGTGAAGAAGAAGATGTGCCTGCAGCAAGCAGCACTATAATATAACTGCGATAAGATACAGAAAACTTGCTCTTCGTGCAGACGCTATAGAAGCAATATTGTCAACACCCAAACTTACTCAAGATTCTTATGGAAAATTCATTGGTGTCCTACAAGACAGTTGGAAACCGTAATAAACAGAATTTGATGTCGTGTCCCCCCGTTAAATATCTATTCACATAGGGCTTGTATGGCGATATCACCGCTATGCAACTTTTGTTCAGAATCGGAAACAATAGAGTACTATTTTTATCATGTCGCTGATACAAATTGCTCAGGAAAACACTTTTAGTCCTCCTATTCGCTAGCCTGGGGCTGAACTTCATTATAGAAAATATGTTTTCCTTCGGTTCTTGCAATCTGGGCTTCAGCCACGAGAACGTTTTCTATGTAGTTTGCAAGTACATTAACGAAAGTAAAAGAATTAAGCTTTTAATTGCGTGATTTTTTTTCCTGCAAAAAAATACAACATACACAAGAGTATTGTTTAACCATGCTCATTCATATTCAAGGTAATGAATAATTGTCTTTTCTGAACGAGTGACAAACAACTATTGCACTCCTTTCGTTCTGCCTAGGCCATCTTTTCTTTTTTTCTTTCTTTTTCCGGCGGGTGGTTTCAATATTAAATTTTTAAAAAAAATCTTACTGAATTAAGTCATCGATTCTTGGCCGATCCCCCTGAGGGGATACGAGCCATGGCTCTGGAATCATCATCATCATCATCATCAGCAGCAGCAGCAGCAGCAGCAGCAGCAGCAGCAAGCAGCATCGCCAACGCCCGGCTCTCTCGACTTGTGCTTCGTTTCGTTGCTGTGCGTATCGCTGGACGGTTATTCACGCTGTCTCCTCACTGTCCTGAACGGCTAATAAATCTCTTCACATTTGATGGAGGGTGCTGTTTATCCCCGTCGCTACACCTGGAGCTGCGGAGCCGCACGCTACCGCCCGTCATGACTGACAACGCCACTCCATCAGCACCTTCACCCCAGTTCAACTGCCCTAGCCATCCTAGGCTACGGGACCCGAAGGTCTTCAGTGGTGCGGATGGCACCGATGTCGAAGACTGGCTCGAGCTCTACGAACTGGTGAGCGCCAATAATAAGTGGGATGAAGCCGACAAGCATGGCCACGTCATATTTTATCTCACTGGCGTCGCCGAATTGTGGTTTAACAACCACAAACACATCATCTCCACATGGAGTGTCTTCAAGACGTCATGTGCTGAAGTGTTCGGTCGGCCGGCTGTCCGCAAGCAGCGGGTAGAACAGCGCTTGCGCATCTGATTTCAGCAGACTGGCGAAAGCTTTACCAGCTACATTGAGGACGTCGTCGACCTTTGTCGACGCGCGAATGACACCATGCCCGAATCTGACAAGGTCAAACACAATCTGAAGGGCATCGACAATGGCGTATTTCAAATGCTCTTGGCTAGGAATCCGAGCACAGTTTCCGGAGTCGTCAGCTTGTGTCAGAGCTACGACGAGTTGAAGAAGCAACGCAGTCTGACTCGGCAACCTCGGCGTGGTGGTGAGTCACTGTCCAGTTTCGACACGCTGTCCGAGAATTCACCGTTGCTTCAGCAAGTCCGAGCCTTCATCCGTGAGGAAGTCGCCCTGTGAACTTCCCTAGTGCCCTTTACTCACGAGGGGATTTGAAGCCGGCACACTTGCCGACATGTCGCTGATGCAACTGTTGCTGGTGCAGGTACCTCTGCTGCTGGTTTCTGCGATCCACTTCGATGCAGCGGAGCGCAGGACACAGCCCTTTTTGTCTGATCTCTGGTCAGCATCTACAGTATCTCGACTATCATCCACACGTGTGCATGGGTCATCATCTGACGTCAGAGGCACGTGTGGCCCGAGCCACGGATGGATGAGCGAGGATCAACTAATCAATTTGACCCAACAGAACTCGCGTGGTGCCGATCAGGTGTATATAGGCACTCAGCACGATGGCTTCGTGGGATTTGGAGCCGGCACACTTGCCGACATGTCGCTGATGCAACTGTTGCTGGTGCAGGTTAGTCATTACTACCCATCTCAATCGCGGAGACTTGTATATGCATTGCCGGCTCCTCCCACGTAGCTAACTGTTCGTAACAAAAACCACGGATGCACGATCCATACGTCGCGTCTGAAGAGATTTCGAATATTTTCTAACAGAGTGCTGTATTTTATTTTGTTGTTAATACTAGCGGGGGATGTTGAACTGAACCCAGGCCCTGCTAAGACACCGGAGATGGAAGTGCTGAAATGTTTGCAGAGTGGGCAGGAAACTTTAATTTCAAAATTAAACGGCATTGAATCCAGGTTCGAAAAAAATTGAGAACATACTGATGGAAGTAAAAGATAATCTTAGCCAAACTCAGAACCAGATAAGGGACATCGGCAAGATTGTAACGGAACAGGCAGCTATAATACGGCAACTCATGCAACAGGTGAAAGATCTGCAAAAGAAAACAAATGACCTCGAAAACAGAAGTCGCCGGAAAAATCTTGTTTTCTATGGCGTTGATAATAAAACCTCAGAATCATGGGATGAATCCGCAGCTATAATAGAGAATATTTGCAAAACGAGCCTTGGAATGGAACTCGAATCTGTCGAAAGGGCGCATCGCTTAGGATGCTATAATAAGAATAAGAAGAGGTCAATTATTGTTAAATTCTCATTGTACAAAGAGCGTCAGGCAGTGCTTCTCAATGCCAAAAGTTTCAAGAATTCCCAGTACAGCGTTAGCGAAGATTACTCACATGAGACAAGAAGTATCATGAATAAGCTGTGGGAACATGCTAAGACAAAAAGAGAGGATAAGAACAATGAAGTGAAGCTGAATTTTGACAAACTGATTATGAACGACAGGGCTTTCAGGTGGGATGACGAAAAAGAAGAGGTCGTCCCAGTACGCAGGCAATGACAAACTAGAAAAAAGGAGAAATACCGATGTCAAGAACTTGTTGCCGTCATCGTGAACTGCCAAAGCGTAGTTAATAAAGTTGCTGAGCTCTTGGGCTTAATTGAGAGTGTTAACGCAGATATAGTCCTTGGTACAGAATCTTGGCTAAAGCCCTCGACTGCTGATAGTGAGGTTTTTCCGCAAAATTACGTCGTCTATCGCAACGATAGGCTCACAGCAGGTGGTAGCGTTTTTTTACTTGTTCGTTCTTGCTTACAGTTATTTGAAGTTGATTATAAGTGCGACGCACTGGAGTCCGTATGGTGCAAGATAATACTACCTGATAACTTCGCGTTTTTGGTCGGAGTGGTTTATCGCTCGCCGAGCTCAGATAGTAGCATAATGCAAACATTAGATGAAATTCTTTCTGAAGCGTCAGCCCAGACAATACTCCTAGGGGGGGGGGGGAGTTTAATCTGCCTGGCTTATTCTGGGGTAATGGTTCCTGTGTAAGTATAAGCGGGCGCATGAACCTTGCGATCAAAAATATCGTCGACACGTTTGGTTTGACGCAGTACGTTACCACCCCTACTCGCAATGATGCTGTGTTAGACTTGTTGTTTTGTAACTCGCCAAATTTCGTAAATGACGTGACTGTGATTCCAGAAATTAGTAATCACCTTGCTGTTGTTGCTTGTATCCGAAAGAAAAAAGTGTGTGCGAAGTTACCTACGAGTAGAAGGATTTACTTTTATTACAAGGGTGACTACGATGCAATTTCTAAAAAACTTCGTAATTCGTTCCCTGTTTTCGAATGTCTTTTTGAGGAGGGAAATGTGCTTGATATGTGGGACAAATGTAAGAATATACTATCCGAGTTAACAAATAGACATATCCCCAGTGTTCATTCATCACGGCTAAAAAAGCACAAACAACTATGGGTAACAGCACATATATTAAAACTTATCAACAAATGGAAGAGGGCATTAGGCGCATTCAAGAAAAGCAAATCAGTTGCTCACTTTGAAAAACTGAAGTCGATTACCCACGAATATAAGCTAAAAGATAGAAAAAAGCTAAAGATGATTACTTCACTGAGCTGAGCAACAAAGTTAAATCAAATCCTAAAATGTTTTGGAAGTAGTTAAAACAGTGTGCCTCAGATTCCTTTGGAATACAGGAAGTAAATTATAACGGCACGGTAATTACGAATGACGAGGGTAAGTCTGCATGCCTAAACAACTTTTTCCACTCGGTATTCTTACCCAAACACAGCTGTAATTATCATCAAACTATTACGAGCATTTCGCCTTTGCTTCCTGTCGAGCTTAGTGTTAATAAAATTGTAAAACTATTGAAGGACGTTGATGAGAGTAAATCTAGTGGTCCAGATGGAATTTCTCCGCATGTACTCAAGCGTTGTGCAAGGCCGATTTCTATGTATCTTTATGCAATTTTTGAAAGATCTTTAGCGGCAGGTACCTTACCACATGACTGGAAAAATTGCGCACGTGGTACCGATACATAAAGGTGGGTCCAAAAAAGACGTTCGTAATTATAGGCCAATATCGCTTACGTCTATCCCGTGTAGAATCCTTGAACATATTTTATACAAAGAAATAATAACTCATTTAAACGAGCATAAGGTACTAATCAACGATTGATTGATATGTAGGGTTTAACGTTCCAAAACCACTATATGATTATGAGAGACGCCGTAGTGGAGGGCTCCGGAAATTTAGACCACCTGGGGTTCTTTAACATGCACCCAAATCTGATTGATTGATTTGTGGGGTTTAACGTCCCAAAACCAGCATATGAATATGAGAGACGCCGTAGTGGAGGGCTCCGGAAATTTCGACCACCTGGGGTTCTTTAACGTGCACCCAAATCTGAGTACACGGGCCTACAACATTTCCGCCTCCATCGGAAATGCAGCCGCCGCAGCCGGGATTCGAACCCGCGCCCTGCGGGTCAGCATCCGTGTACCTTAGCCACTAGACCACCGCGGCGGGGCACTAATCAACGAGCAGCATGGATTTCGCAGAGGGCTGTCTTGCACAACACAATTAGTCGAATTTTATAATGATATAGTATCAGGCATAGATACTGCAGGACAGGTTGACGGTGTGTTCTTGGATTTTCGGAAAGCGTTTGACACGGTGTCACATTCACTCTTACTGTTTAAGCTTACCACCCTGAACATTGATAAGACTGTTTTTAAATGGATCGAATGTTACCTTTCCCAAAGAACACAAACTGTAGTACTGAATGGAAAATGCTCCGAATACACCGATGTTACCTCAGGGGTCCTACAAGGCTCCGTCCTGGGTCCGCTATTGTTTTTAATTTATGTTAATGATATCTCCGCGGGAATTCCATACGGTTGTTTCTATACGGTTGTTTGCGGATGACTGTGTTGTGCACAGAAAAATTTTTGATTTTTTGAATGATGTATTAGAACTTCAGAAAGACTTATCGCTCATTTATAGCTGGTGTAACAAATGGAAAAGGAATTTGAATATAACAAAGTGTGTACATATTTCATTTACCAAAAAGATGAAACCATTTCAGTCACAGTACCATCTGAACAATGTACAGTTGAAACAAGAGAGTACATATAAGTACCTAGGTATAATACTATCATCTGAATGTTCATGGATGCCTCAGGTTGACACTCTCATAGCCAAAGCTGGTAAGGCCTTAAATTTCATTCAAAGAAACCTGCGATGTTCGCATGTGAATTTAAAACGTATGGCGTACACTACTTGTATCGGACCTATCTTAGAATATGGTTGTGTCGTGTGGGACCCCGCCGAGGTAACCTTCATTGCTGCTCTGGAACAATTACAAAATCGGGCTGCCAGGTTCGTCTTGGGACGGTACGGAAGGGGGGAGAGCTGCACTGCAATGAAAGCTGAGCTAGGATGGGAGTGTCTTTCTGACCGCCGCCAGAAGCAGAGATTGAAATTTCTTTACTGCATTTACTACAATAAAACTGGAATTAATAGAGAAATATACCTACACAACCCTCATTACACTTCAAAACGTTTTGATCATAGTGGCGAAATTCGGGAATACCCAGCTAAAACGAACATGTATGCCAATTCATTTTTTCCTAGAACGAACAAACAGTGGAACAGGCTAACTGAAATGCAAGTACATAGTGGGAACGAAGGTATAATTTATTCACTGCTGTAAACCCGTGTTGTAACCTGAACGAAGATGTATTGATGTGTGAACAAAATTCTACAATGTGTGTGAACGAAAATGTATTTCAGTTATTTATGTGTGAACAAAGTTGTATTGTGTGTGTGAACGGAGATGTACGTCATTTATTGATGTAACCCCCCTGCTATAACGCCTTCGGGCGCTGCGGGGTATCTGATGAATAGAGAATAAAGAGAACACCACCCGTCTACCTGCCCCGCTTCGCACTGTTATTTCGGGAGAGGTTGTCCAAGCTGTTCCCCCTACGCACCATGAGCCGCTTCTATCTAGCCGTGTTCACTGCCAGCGTGCCACGCAGCCGGTAGGCGCTCCTGTCGCCTATCCGCCAGCCGTGCAGCCTGTGGCCGTGCCCCTAACGTATGCAGTGCATACGTTAGGGGCACGGCGTTAGGGGCACGTTAGGGGCACGCTCCTCCTGTCGCCTGTTCGCAAGAGATACAGCCTGTACCAGCGCCGTTCACATATGCAGATGCTGTGCGTAGACTTCCCCAACCGCCCTACACCATGCGCTCACAGCCCGCACACCCGGCTGCTTATACTGCACCTTGGGTGGCACCAACAATCGCCAATCTTTGGAGGACGGCCGATAACCGACCGATATGCTACGCCTGCTTCACTCCCGGACACGTTGCCCGCTACTGCCGCCGTAGACCTCAGATGTTCAGCAACTATGCCCAGTCAGGTCGTCACAACCCGGCAGCCAACCCTTCGCCCAATACCGCCCAATAACAATACGGGCCGGTCTCGTCACCTCGCTATGCCTCTGGTGACTTCCTTGACATCCAACCTCAGCGCGCACCCTCTACTCGTCGGCGATCGCCCTCCCCCGTGCGTCGCCGTCCCGGACCCTCCGACTAGGAAAACTAAGCACTGCAGTTCAAGATGCAAGAACTGCGCCATTTTCAAACTGTCTAAGCCCTCGCTCCTCTCCTGCTAACGTGGTCGCAAGTAACTGCTGAAGGTTATTGTACTTTCGCCCTGGTGGACACCGGCGTCGCTCTTTCTGTTATTACCTGCCGATTCTGTTAATGTCTGCCGTTTATTACTCAAAGTCACGGCGCCGCTTTCGGGAATGTCGCTTCACACCGCAAGCGCACAGCAAGTAACGCCTCTCGCAGCCTGCACTGCAAGAGTGTTCATTGAAGGCATTCTTTACATCGTGAAGTTTATTCTCCTCGCTGTCTGTTCGCATGGCGTCATCCTCGGGTGAGACTTCCTATCCCGCCATAATGCCGTCATCGACTGCGCACGCACTGAAGTTGACTTCTCACCCTTTTGTGATGTCCTAATTCTCGACGCTCTTCATCAGCTGCCAAAGTTCTTTGTGCATGAAGATACCAATATTCTACCTAAAAATTTCGCACTTGTTCCCGTTTCACGCAACGCTTACACTGACTCTACAGTGTTTTTTATGCCTTCCGATATCTTCATGAGTCGTCAAGCTCTGCCGCTGCCATTCGCAACGATTGACCTTGCCGCCGGAAGAAGCAAAATGTCCATACACAATCCGCTCTCCACACCTGTCAGTTGCTTGCGGGGGGATGTCTCGGCCGCGTGCAGGATCTCGACCCTTCGTCTTTGGTTGATGTCCCGGATGACTACTGCGACCACCCAAAAACACTGTCGGCACTCGAAGAGTCGTCCAAGGATACGTTTTCCAGCGCCATCGCCCACACCCTCACTCCCGCCGAACATGCCGACCTGCTTGATCTTCTACATGAGTTCCGGAATTCTTTCGATGTGCCGCAACGTCAACTAGGCCTCACTGCGGCGGCTGCATTTCCGATGGAGGCGGAAATGTTGTAGGCCCGTGTGCTCAGATTTGGGTGCACGTTAAAGAACCCCAGGTGGTCTAAATTTCCGGAGCCCTCCACTACGGCGTCTCACATAATCTTATAGTGGTTTTGGGACGTTAAACCCCACATATCAATCAATCAACTAGGCCTCACGTCGGAAGTCAAACATCATGTTGATACCGGCCTACACCAGCCACTGCGTCAAAGACCATACCATGTCTTCTCTGAAGAGCGCCGCGTAATCAATGACCAAGTCGAAAATATCCTTTGTAGAGACGTCATTCAACCATCTCACAGTCCCTGGACGTCTCCTGTCGTCCTGGTGCGTAAGAAAGAAGGATCTATCCAAATTGGCGAAGACTGTCGTCGTTTGAAAAAGATAACCCGCAAGTACGTATATCCTTTGCCGCGCATTGATGATGCCATTAACACCCTTCACGGAGCGGAATTTTTCTCGTCGCTAGATTTGCAGTCTGGCTACTGGCAAGATCCAATGGCTGAAACCTATCGCCAAAAAACTGCATTTATTGCACCTGACTGACTATACGAGTTTAACTTCATGCCCTTGGGCTTTGTAACGCACCTGCCACGTTTGAACGACTTATGAATAATACGCTACGTGGCCTACAGTAGAATATGTGTCTCTGCGACCTAGACGATGTCGTGGTTTTCTCGCATGACTTTCCTACGCACCTCCTTCGCCTCAGGCATGTTTTGACTTGTCTGCCCAACGCTGGCCTGCCGCTTAACCTGAAAAAATGCCGCATCGCTGCACGCGAGCTCGTCATCCTTGGCCACATCGTGTCAAAGCATGGTGGATTACTTGACCCAGAAGAACTTCGAGTAGTCGCAGAATTTCCCAAGCCGACGACCATGAAGGAACTTCGCTAATTTGTAGGCATATGCTCTTCATTCCGGCACTTTGTTCGCAATTTCGCATCTATCATGTCACCATTAACCCAGCTTCTTCGCGGTGACGTGAACCTCTCCTCCTGGTGCCCTACATGTGACGTTGCCTTGACTACTCTGCGCCGTCTGCTCACCTCCTTACCTATTCTTCGCCACTTCGACCCAATGGTACCACCAAACTGCACACCTACGCCAGCGGCGTTGAGCTAGGCGCTGTCCTCGCTCAACAAAAGCCCGGCTATTCAAAATACGTTGTAGCCACGCTAGCCGCACTCTGATGAAAGCCGAAACTAATTACAGCATGACAGAAAAAGAGTGTTTGGCTTGGAAAGTTCCGACCATACTTATACGGCTACCCGTTCAATCTAGTAACTGATAATAACGCGCTTTGCTGGCTCTCTACGCTGAAAGACTCTTCTGGCCGTGTTGTGCGATGGGAACTCCGCATTCAGGAGTGCGACATTCGCGTAGTATACCGCTGCGGGCGCAAACACTCTGACGCTGCCGCCCTGTCCCGCTCACCTTTGCCACCAGATCCGACGTGCGGAAATACTTCCCTCCAGGCCTTGTCATCGCTAAATATTGACTCGATTGCCACCGAACAACGTCGTGAGCCGTGGATCTCATCCCTTCTTGAATATCTATCCGGCACGCCCAACCTTCCCGTATCTCGATCCCTCTGACGTCAAGCTTTCCATTTTGCCATCCGTGATCAACTTCTTCATCGACGCAACTACACTCCCGATGGCCGCCGGTGGCTACTGGTCATTTCACGCACTTTACGGTCGCAAGTATGCGCCTCTTTTCACGATGATTCACATTGTGGCCACGCCGGGGTGTTCAAAACATATGAACGCCTTCGCCATCGCTATTACTGGCACGACATGTACAATTTTGTAAGCAAATTCGTGCAGTGCTGTCCCAACTTCCAGCGACGCAAATAAACACCACTACGTGCGACTGGCGCATTGCAGCCACTTCCATGCCCTGCCAAGCCATTTGATCACGTTGGCGTTGACCTCTATGGCCGTTTTCAGTGACACCAGGGGCCAATCGGTAGATTATAGTGGTGGTCGACCATCTAACACGCTACGCTGAAACAGCTGCTTTGACGAGCGCTACCGCTCAGGATGTCGCCTCTTTCATTTTACGTCGCTTTATCCATCGACATGGCGCACCTCGAGAGCTCTTTAGTGACAGAGGCCGCGCTTTCCTCTCCGAGGTCGTCGAAGCTCTGCTTTCGGAATGCCACGTCATTCATCGGAAAACGACAGCATACCACCCGCAGACTAACTGGCTAACGGAACTGTTTAACCGCACGCTGGGTGATATGCTCTGAATGTACGTGGCATCTGATCATAGCAACTGGGACAGTGTTCTCCCATACGTCACATTCGCATATAATACTGCAATACAAGCAACCACGGGATTTTCACCTTTCTTTCTTCTTTATAGACGCGACCCTTGCCATACAATCGGTACTCTACTTCCCTACCATCCTGATGCTTCCGAATGTCCACCTATCTCCGGTGCTGCTCGACAAGCCGAAGAGTGCCAGCAGCTCGACTGTACGTTCACCTAGGACGAGCAGCAACACCAGAAAAAAAACTGTAGCACCTCTCTTCCGGATCCCAGCTATGCCCCAGGGTCTCTTGTGTGGCTTGCCATCCTACACCAAACTGCGGGACTCTCATCGAAACTTTTCCCTCAGTACGATGGGCCTTACACCGTTTTAGAGAAAACCTCTCTGGTTAATCTCCTAACTGAACCAGTTTCCCGATCGAACGACATGCGCCGGCGTACACGTGACATCGTCCATGTTGCCCGCCTGAAAACGTATCACGAGCCTCTGCCTTAAGCTTCTTAGGTCACCAGGATGGCTTCTTTTTCAGCGGGGGCGATTGTGAAGAAGAAGATGTGCCTGTAGCAATTGTATCAAGAAGCGCGATTGCCAACACTCCTCTGTCGATTCCGCATTTTAACGGTTCAAACCTTCTTAAAGTTCTACAGTTTACCGGAGCGAAGATCAGAGTACTCATTTATAAGCGACCCTGACTCTTTCTTTCTTGCACATTGGCCTCGATTTCATACCCCTCAGATAATTTTCGCTAAAAAGAAACTGGATTGCATAAATGTAGACATTAGCACAGTAATTGAAACTAATTTTTCTACCATCAACATTAGAATAGAGTACGATGAAATCTTCCCCCCACAAGCCAAGTTGCAATCTCTGAGATTTTTGACCACTACATTAAAAGATTACTTGGTACATGCAGCAACAAAAAATGTAATAGCTACAGATGCTTCTGTCAACAATGAAAAGGCAGGTGTAGGAATTGCGTCTGATTCCCTCGGCTGGTCTTTTTCAGTAAGGCTTCCAGATTTTACTCCTATATTTGAAGCTGAGCTAGTAGCTATTATTTTAGCCCTTCGTAAAATTCCTACGACAGAGACCAGTGCAATCATCCTAACCGACTCACTTTCGGTGTGTGCAGCTCTGACAAACTCTGAACAATCTCGTGCCCTAGCAGCGTTCTACACATTAGCACCGCCGCATTTAAAACTCCTCAAATTAGTTTGGGTCCCAGGTCACTGCAGATTACAATTAAATGAATTGGCAGATGCTTTGGCACGAGCATCACTCGATGGACCAGTAATTTCAGTACTTCCCGAGTTAGAATACTTATCAGGGGTTAGATATAGGAAATTCGCAATTTTTACAGATAGTTTAGAAAATATCACACAATGGACAGATTATCAGCACCTCAAATTTCCATGGAAAGCCCAGTGGAGTCCGTCAAAAAAACTTGAAATTATAATTTCTAGATTCCGGTGCCGTGTCCCCCCATTAAATTTTTATTTACACAGAGCTGGTCTGACACTTTCCCCCCTTTGTCCGTTCTGCGAAGAATCAGAAACTATTGAACATTATTTTGGCTCATGTCGCAACTATGCATTAATTAGGAAACGACATTTAGATATTCCATTTGCGAAGCTAGGTTTAAATTTAACCGCAGAAAATGTTCTAGGTTTTGGTGCCTCTGTTTTGGGAAATTGCCACAGAGATGCATTCGATGCGGTGTGTAATTTTATTCAAGACTCTAAACGTTTTTCAACATAAAGCCCTCGTTAACAAATACTAAAAAAATGTCGAAAAGTAATTTTCTAATCTGGATAAATCCGTGACATACCAAATTAATCGGGTTTGGCAAAACCAGCTGTCTGGTCGGCTCCCAAAATCAAGTTGTAGCTATTAGTATCTACTTTGTTAATGATTTTTTCTCACTATGTAAATCTTTGGTTTATTTCTTTTTTTACAACATACTGTCTTAACTATACAACTCCCCCCCCCCCCCTTTTTTTCGTTGTAAGCAATAATGCAGTTATTGTTCATAT
Source organism: Rhipicephalus annulatus (assembly GCA_013436015.1). Classification (NCBI taxonomy): domain Eukaryota; kingdom Metazoa; phylum Arthropoda; class Arachnida; order Ixodida; family Ixodidae; genus Rhipicephalus; species Rhipicephalus annulatus. Next base: position 145,048 of record WOVY01000895.1, on the reverse strand, counting down.
GAGACTATTTGTTCTCTTGGCCAATCCCCCAGAGTGGGTACGAGCCATGGATTAAAGGATACAAACAAACAAACAAACAAACAGCATCGCCAACACCCAGCTCTCTCGGCTCATGCTACGGTTCATTGCTTTGCCGATTGCTGGATGGTTCTTCACGCTGTCTCGTCGCTGTCCTTAACGGCCAATAAATCTGTTCACAGCGTACATCACATAACTATAACAAATTATGCAATATCTAGCGAAGACCAATATATATAGTTTAGTGGAAGGTTAAAGTCACTGGCCATGAAAAAATGGTTGTTACTTCGTGATGAAACAATGCGAGGTGATGAATGTTGACAAGAATATCGGGAAGACCATTGCATATTTCAAGAGCTACTGGTAAGGCCGATGAGTTGAATGCGTTAGTGCGTCCAAAGATGCGTGTGAAATAACGGCTATTGTGCAAATAGCGAGAGGTACGTGTTGGCTGGGTGAGAGAGAGTGGTTTCGTGCTTACTGTATACCATTTTGTGATACCATTTTGTGACTGTATACCATTGTATACCATTTTGTGACTGCGAGAATGTAAGGGAGGCAATGATAGGGATGATTTAATGTGAGTGATACTGAAATGTCGGCTGTAATCTTTAACAATGAAACGCGCGGCGCCGTTTTGAACACTTTCGAGGGCATTAATTAGGTAGGCCTGAAGAGGTTACCAAGCTGATGAGGCGAATTCAAGTTGAGGACGAACGAAGGTTAGATATCCAAGTTATTTGGTCGATGTTGGAGCGTCGTGAAGGTTACATTTGAGGTAACCAAGAGTGCGGGATACTTGTGCTGAAATTTTTTCTATATGTGTCGACCATAATAGTGAGGGTGAAATATGCATGGCAAGCTATTTATAAGAGGATGTGCGCTTAATATGACAGTTTTTAACAGTATAAAAAAGAGAGAAAATGATTTCTTGCGGGTAAAGGTCATAGGCTTGAATTTATCAGTATTAAGTGAAATTGGCCAGCGAGAGCACTAATTAGTTATGAGATCTACGTCTTCCTGAAGAGCGAGGTGATCTGATGTTGAAGTTATCTTATGGTAGATGACAAAATTGTCTGCGAAGAGTAGTATCTTAGAAGAGATACGCGATGTTAGGTCATTGATGTAAATTAAGAATAACAAGAGGCCCAGAACACTACCTTGGGGCACGCCGGAAGTCACATCGGCTAGATTAGATGAAGATTATTTAGCAATGGTACACTGCTTACGTAATGAAATAAAGTTTCTTATCCAGGATAATGTGAAGTAGTCTAGATTTAGTGATGAGATAACACGGTCGAAAGCTTCAGGAAAATCTATGAATGTGCAGTCGATGTCAAAGTACTTATCTATGAGCGTGAATAAATCATTCGTGAATTCCATTATTTAAGTGTCACATAAAAAACGTTTTCTAAACCCATGTTGGTTCCGATAAAAAAAAATTGTTAGATTCGAGGTTCTGAGGGATGTTAGAGGTGATGACATGTTCTAGCACTCTGCACGGGACACTAGTTAGAGATATGGGGCTATAATTACTAACATCAGATTTGTTGCCGGATTTGAATACAGGTATGATTTTGTCAACTTTCCTTTCATGTATATCTCGCCCGTTGATAATGATTGATTGAAAATGTATGCAACTATGATACTAGAAATTGTAATGGTCTGTTTAAGAAGTTTAGTATTAATACGATTGACTCTTGCGGATGTTGATATTTTCATATCTTTATTGAGTGTTGAAATTCCAGCTGTGGTGATGGCTATGGTATCCATGTACCTCTAATCAACTTTAGCTAATAAAATGTTGGGATGGTTTTCCCTAGTAAAAACACCCGTGAAATAATTATTGAACAAGACAGCGCAATTACTGGAGTCAACGTTTATTCCGTCATCATCCACCAATGGTGCTCGTAAGGGAGATACATTTTCAGAACGTTCTAGGGTTGTTTTTAACGAGCAATTGAAGGTCACAGGACATAAACTTGCGTTTAGCGTTTCGAAGAGCGTGACAGTAGGCTTTTTTTTTTGCAGCCTCGTGTTTTTCATTAGATTGAGGTGTTCATTTGAGCTTTATTGCCTTGAAAAGCTGTTTTTCGTCTTGTTTTTTATGGTGAGAAGTGATCTTTCGAACCATGGTTTAGATAAGGTTACTCTAAGCGCGATACGTGGTATGTGGGCATGAACTTACTCAATTGGTTTATGTTGAAAAAGAGACCTTTTATCGTGACTGAACCCGAGGAGAACGACAAAAGGAAGTTTTACCAAAACGTTTCAAGACCGTGGGTATTGGCCTCGAAGTTGGTGTTATTGAATTTGAATATATATATATATATATTTTGCACTACTTCACGTAAACATATAGATGTTTCAAACGCAGCGGTCAGAAGCAAGTGGTCACTAAACCCGGAGTTATAAGATAATATTTTCAGGTTATCAGGAGCAGATGTAAATATGATATCTAATAAGTTCTCTTCACGTGCGGCTTGATTAAAAAAGCTGCGTAAGCAAGAAATCGAGGGTCAGGTTAATGACCTCGCGAGTGCTACTTGAGCATGACTTTGGATCAATCCAATCAGCGTCGGGAAAATTAATATCACCAACAAAGTTTATAACAACATTTGGGAATTTGCGTCGAATGGAAGCGAGGTTGGTATGAAGATCAGAAACAAAGGAATCGCAATTGTGTCTCGTGGCCTGTAGCATACTCCGAAGAGTGACTTTGAAGGGGAGGCAATACAGATCCACAGAGTTTCCAATGAACTGCTTACATCAACGAGAAAACTAGAAATGTGCTTTTTCACCGCGATGAGTATACCCCCGCCACTTCTTATATTGCGGTCTCTCCGGTATATGACATACTCATCGGTGTCATTTAGCACTTTTGAGTACGTAATGCCACTATACAAAGCCAGGTTTCAGTTAGCAGTAGAATGTCGCAGTCACTCTTATCTAGATAGGAGCATATTTCGATGCGCTTGATTTTTGGAATAAAGCAATTATGTTTGTAAATGATACATTAAGCTTCGTTGCTGCTACGGCACGTGACACGGTGGGCTGGTTGTGTGATAGTAAATTCGAGCTTCGTGGTAGCTATCGCGTTTATGCTCCCACTGTGTCCGATGTACACGTACACCAAATTGTCAATGCGCATTCTGGTGACGGTAAGCTTATACAAGTGGCATTTCTCGATTTACCAAATTCCAGAAGCTTTCTTATTGTGACACGTGTTCGAAGCAAAAAGTCTTCCTGTATGGTAAATTTGCTCCCTTTTAGCTTAAATCCTTTTTCAATCACACGCTGTTTATCCTTAAGAAAAGTCACAGCTTTGCCGTAAAGGCGAAGCAATGAACGCGATAGCAACAATGTGAAAGGTCACGCGTTGAATAGAAAGCAAATGAAAACGTGTCCTGTGTTCTCGCGCACAAATTACGCACGAAACGTACTCACAGGCATGGATGCACGCGAATAAGCGTCTCATTTGTTACTTCGCTGAGTCTGAAAAGCGCGCGCTTTTCGCGAACGAAAAATACAATAATTGCAGTGACCTTTGTGCATCCGGTAACTACAGCAGAATCGTTCCACGCAAATCCCGAGGCCAGCCAAGGCGTACGATCCTCCGCTTCTCACCACTGCGAGATAAGAGTACGCAAGGGAGCGTCGCTTCCCTTCTTTAAGCCGGGCAAAGTACGCGTAGGGGATTAACGCGGGAGCCGCTGCGCGATGTGGTGATGTGCGCTCATTGCGCCATCTTTCTGGTAATGCCGAAAACAGCAGAGGTAAGTGGTAGATATAAATAGCTTGCCGTTTGAACGGTAAAGAAAGTTTTGTGGGGTGGCTCAGTGACAAACGCCTCGTTTTCACGACGCCGAGGTCCCATGTTTGATTCGGCGCGCCAGAGTGCTTTGTTCTGAATTTTTTTTTCTTTCTTTGATTTTGATGTATATACAGATACGTATACATATACGGTGCATGACACCAACGCCGGCGGCAAAATGCAGCCGAGAGTGTTCATATAATTTTTATCACAATAAAACGAAAACTGGGCAATGATGGGCCGGCATTTTCCGTCTTGATATCGACTGAGCCAATGAGCACGGTCGATTTGGGATGATTCCAACGTGATTTCAAGGTGCTTCGAGAATAATTCAATGATATGGCCTTTAGACAAAGGCCATATGCTTCTGAAGGGTTATCAGGAATTCCCAAGAATAGCAGATTTGAGGGACGAAGCCTATTTTCGGCATCGTCACAACGATGCTCGATGGATTTCAGCTTGTCGGAGAAGTTATACGTGGAACCAACTGATTCGAGCAATGTAGCAACAGGGTTAGCTTTTTGGGCAGGAGCGTCGATTTCTCTGCCACAAACTCTAGTTGAAAGCAGATTGAGTTCCACGTTAACAGAAGCCTGCCACTGCTCAAGGGCCTGTAAGTCCTTCATAATATTGTCTTTACCAGTTTCGATTCATTTAACTGTCTCTAAAACTCTTGCAAGGGTAGAATCAGTGTTCGGTCCGGAGTTACCCAAGGGAACATGGCCAGTGGCCAATGGTCGGTTAAGGGTCGGCAGCCAGTCGGTGGCCAGTTTAGTCGGTGAAACAACCAAAAAAGTGGTCTGACCGTGAGTGGCCATTGACCAGGTCGGCAGTAGGTCAGCCACCATGCTTGGTCCGACGTCGTAGGTTCATCACTTGCCAACGCCACCTGGCCAGGTCGGCAGTAGGTCGGCCACCGTGCTTGGTCCGACGTCGTAGATTTACCATCAACCAACGCCGTTTGGTCAGGTCAGCAGTAGGTCGGCCAACTTGCTTGGCCCGACGTCGCAGGTTTAGCTTGGGCCGACCTCTTTTTCAGATCGGTGACAAATGCAAACGCGGGCGATCATGCTTGTCAATTCGCCCGTCGTGTAAGCAGGAGCTCACATCTGTTCTGCGTTTTTTTTGAAATCTGGGCAGTGACAATAATTTCGGCGTAATTGCAGTGACGTGACACACTAAGGCAGTGTATGGTGCAATATTCTAGCTAATAATTTATTCTTACACATAAATTTCTAGAAATTGTACCAAGAAAAGGTAACATAATTGTTCCACCACTATAAATTTTATTGTTTCGCATTTTTATAATACACTACTACGACCTAGGGGAAGATACGCATCTGTGGAACAGTAATGGCGGCTGCAACCACTTTTATTTGACAGGACACAACCGTCAACGTGCGAACCGCGTGGTTTCAAGATCGGTGAGTATATATGTCTCGATTCTTTGTAAAATAAACATTAAGATGACAATGAAAGCGCACAGTCGTGTCCTTTGAACGGCATTATACATCCATGACCCCCTCAAAAGCTCTCCCGCCTCCCGTGCAGCAATCGTGTGAGGCTGCAAGGTGTAAGGCTTAAAGAATGGAATGTAGCAAATTTTTTGTTAATAAGAAAAGGTACAATATTTCGGCGATGTTTTTCTTCATTTTGCTTGTAATGAGAAATGCAAGTTTGGTCCTATAACGCTCTGACAGAATACAGAACCACATTTGATTGAACCGCAGTTTGATTACCGGTACGCTGACACCAACCTCGTGGGGAGCTCTAAAGAGAAGCACAGTATTTGTGTCGCAGTATCTGAGTACTTTGCTACACTATTCGAGCTATAGCAACACCATGCCATGGTTTGCGAAAGTTGTACTAGAGCACGCAAAGCTAAATTTAGACACTATATACCTTTGCATGAGTGATCACTTTGCCTTTTTACATGCTATAAAACTGCTTTCACCATTCTGTGTTAGAAATATTGCTGTGCTGTGTCACTGAATTGAGATTTTCGTTGCTTATAGCCTGTAGAGCATAATGACGGAAAGCGCTCGTTTTTTCAACCAATTCAGCTCCTTTCAGCGTAGGTAATGTTGTTTACACTACTGTTTGAGAAAAGTAAATGTCACCTATGTTTTGCTTGGTTGGATTGTCTGTTGGTTCAGTTGGTTTGAGCAAAGAAATGAGCCTCTCAAAATACTATTAACCTTTTGTCGTACTTATAGCTTGGAAGCATGTCAACTTTGTTTTCTAAGTATGCTTGGAGTGGTGCTTCAAAGCCTTCTTCGCTGATCTCATTGGGACTTTTTTATAATTATTGATTTTCCTATTTTCACGCTCTTTCACGGTAAATCATGTTGGTGCATCAATATAGAACGTCTGCAATGTCGTCAAAAATGGTTGGTCAAAACCCAGTACAAGGAAGGCAGCCGATCGCGCAGACGTCACGGAGAGAGTACCCACGATTCTGCGTAAGTATTCGCGCGAATGATTCGTGTAACTAAAAAGTGTTAGGCCCATGTACCTGTGACGTGAGCTTCATTGATGCTCCTATAGTTCATAGTATCTATGAACTATAGTAGCTAGCTGCTGCTGGCGTGACCTGAAATTTTTTTAGTGAGGGGCGGCGGGGTGCAATCATACTTTATGTAGGTTCATGCGTGGGTTTGTAGGCTAGCATGCATAAGTATACAATACAGTACACGCGCAAATTTTAAAAAATGAAGGAAATATTAACCCCCCCCCCCTCACGGGCTACACCCTAGGGGCCGTCAGCTGGCCACGTGCTAATTTTCACCGGGCAGGACGTGGGCCTACGGATGCTGAAACACGGCCAGGTCGGTCAATGTCGCCGGCCCTATGTCGGTGACTATACATCTGCCAACGTGAGGTCAGTGTCAGTCCCCATACGTGGCCAGACCTCGGCAGCCGACCTATGTCGAGCGTCTGCAAGGTTGGCCATCGACTTTGGGCCAGCGTTGCACCGAGCACTTTTGTACCATGCGGTAGTTTCTACATCGCTCGACAAGATTATGAGTAGGGTACATAAGCATGACATAAGACGACATTTGCATCGGTCAGAAACAAAACGATCTCTGGGGCACGATACCACTAAAAAGGTTTCTTGAACTTTTGACACAAAAGCAGCGATAGAAATAACTAACCTGGAAGAGCGAACAAGGTGAGTGCTTCATCCCAGCAATGGTATCGAGCCCAGGTGGGCTCTGCTTAAGCCAGCGCCGATAGCCCTAATTGTTCCTGTAGATGGAGCTGATCACCAAGGTGGTGTCCAAGAATGGTCGATTAGCCACGGCGCTTGCGTCCAGTTTTTGGATACATTTAAGCAATGCCAGCTGTGAGGCACATCGCTGGCACAGAATGCCAAAGACGCGCTGACAAGCAGGGCAACCTATAAGAGCGAACAGGATGAGTGCTCATCCCAGCAGCGGTATTGAACCCCCAAGAACAATGATGACAGTAAAATATAAACACCCAAAAAAGCGCTGCAGGCACCATACCGAATGAGGATGGACCAATTAGCTTAGTGGCTCCACTGTGACTAGAGTGGGAAATTGCAGAAAAGGGGGTTCTTAATAGCACATTCGCAGGCTCTGACAGCATCCCAATTGCACTAATAAATGAACTAGAACTAAACTCCCGGGAAACATTATTATAGAGGCAGCGAGCAAAGAAATATTGGATGGCGAAGCCCCCAATGGGTGTAAACTAAGCAGGATAGGCGTTATCTATAAAGAATAGGGAACAAAGCTGATATAAACAACTGCCGTCCTATGACAATGGCATCAGCAGTTTACAGGCAGGTGATGCAGATAGCAAAGGAAAGACTACAGACATGGGTGGAGAATGAGGGAGTGCTGGGATAACTACAAAGGGGATTCCGTAAACGAGGGAGGTTGGAGGACAATCCGTTTTCATTGATGCAGTGCATTGAAATGGCGAAAAAAGAACACAGGCCCTTATGGCTGACATTTCTAGATATAAAGGGAGCTTACGATAGTATGATTCAAGAAGGTTTTTTGGGGAATACTTGACACACTAGATGTGGAAGATGGAAAAACTAATCTTCTAAAGCGCATCTGTAAATGTAACAATGTAGTTATAAAATGGGAAGAACAGGTATCCGAACCTACAAAAATACAACGCGGGCTTCGGCAGGAATGTCCCGTGTTACCTTGGTTATTTATGCTGATTGATTGATTGATATGTGGGGTTTAACGTCCCAAAACCACTATATTATTATGAGAGACGCCGTAGTGGAGGGCTCCGGAAATTTAGACCACCTGGGGTTCTTTAACGTGCACCCATATCTGAGCACACGGACCTACAACATTTCCGCCTCCATCGGAAATGCAGCCGCCGCAGCCGGGATTTGAACCCGCGCCCTGCGGGTCAGCAGCCGAGTACCTTAGCCACTCGACCACCGCGGTGGGGTTTGGTTATTTATGCTATATATCCAGGGACTACAAGCCAAATTAGAGGGGAGTCGACTCGGATTCAGCCTCTCTTTTGCCAAGCAGGGAAAACACATTGAACAGTCGTTACCAGCATTGATGTATGCAGATGATATAGTATTATTAGCCGAAAACAAGGAATATCTGCAGGGATAATAGACATCTGTGGTAATGAGGGAGATGGGTTAAGTTTGAAGTTCAGAAGAGAAAAATGCGCAGTCATGATTTTTAATAATAATGAAAGCAGTGAGCATAAAATACAGACATTCGCGCTAGAAATAGTGGATAAATACAAATATTTGGGCCTACGGATAAATAACAAGGCTGAATACATAAGGGAGCACGAAAGATACGTAATCACCAAGGGTATGGAATGCAACTGTATTAAAAAATAGGGCACTGTGGAACTACGATAGGTATGACGTTGTGAGAGAGATATGAAAAGGTGTCATGGTTCTGGGTTTGACGGTCCGCAATGCAATCTTGTGCATGCAATCAGAGGTTCAAGCAAGATTGGAAATTGAACAACATGGCATAGGCGGACTTGCTTTGGGAGCACACGGGAATACCCCAAATCATGGGTACAGGGTGACATGGGATGGACGTCGTTCGAGTGCAGGGAAGCTAGCAGCAAGATAGAATTTGAGAAGCCATTGAGAAAAATAGGAGAGGAGCGTTGAGCCAGGTAAGTTTTCAGCTACTTGTACATAAAGAATGTTGACACTAAATGGAGGAAGCGAACTCGAAAATTGTCAAGCAAATATTTGAACAACAGCAGAATACCAAGCCAAAAGCAAACATCTGTTAGGAACTTGTGAAGGAAACAGAGAGGGGGACGTGGTAGATTAGAATGCTTACGAAATCATCGCTGGAGACCCACTGAACTTTCAAGCAGGAACTTGCAAACAAAAAAGATCTACGATAATTCTCGGGGTATTTCTCTGCTGTTCGAGGCCAGAGCGGGATGTATTGTGGACAAAGATGTACAGAGTGAAATACGAGGGCACAGACACGTTATGTCGTGCGTGTGGAGAGGAGGAAGAAACGGCTGAAAATTTGATGATGTTCTGTAAAGGTCTCCACACTATAGTCGAAGTTAATGGCGCCGGATTTTTCAAAGCATTGGGGTTTAGGGACAGTGAAGGCAAAATAGACATTAAACGGGTAAAAATAACCAGGAGTAGGCTAACTGATTGGTGGCTACAATCAAGGGGCGAATGGAATTCAATCCTTCAACACATAGCGATAACACTTAATCAATTTATGCCAGAGCGAAAGCTCAATGTACGAGAACATCTAAAAGAACAATTCTCACGAATAAATGCTTCACAGTAGGACATTCTCAAAATTATCCCAACATGATGCCAGGCAAACTACCTACAATTACTCACCGGTGCATCAAGAGACGCAATAAAATGCTGCTTGTTCGTTCCTGTTTGATTCATGGGAAAAAGAACCGCTGGGGAACGGCGCGAGAAGTTCAAAATTTTAATTTTTGCGTGGTTAAACTCAAGAGTCTATATGGTTAAACTTAGGGTGAAGCGGGAGACACATGGTGCGATTTACCGTACGGCTGTTCGTGCCGACAGCCGCACCGACAGGCGCCCATCAGCTTGCAGCAACGATTCGCGCGCCGCACGTGCATCCAACTTGCTAAATGTAGCCGTGCGGCAACCAGGCCTGTCTGGCGGCCACAGCCAATGGCAGCGAGGGAGCGTGACAAGGGGTGCCACTGGTCTCTCCGATAGCACCAATCGCCCTTGTATTTTTGGATATCGTCATTGCCTTCGGCATGAAAAACATTGGATAAACCGTTTCTCACATGAAATGCGTAAAGGCTGAAAAAAATTGATGCTTGAAGTGTGCTATTTATGCCAGGCAGCGCCCGTTTTCGAACCAACGACGAGATGTCAAGCCGTGATGGAAGCCCATTTCGCAGGTAAACAAACCATGGCACCGATCTCGGCGAACCGGCCCGCTTCGTTCCCACCTTTGCTATTTACATCGAGTCTGTGCATTAAACCAGTTACACGTGTGAAAGCGTCATATAAGTGTACGAGTTTTTATCGTGTTTGTAAAAAGAAGCGCTCGACAATGAGATCGCGTTGGAAAGAAAGTGGTGCTACCGAGAACGTCAGCCTTGCTAGGCCTACACACGGAGTCGATAATGAATATAGGCTGTGTCGATGTTTGTCACTTTCGAATGCGCAGCTTTGTTAGGGATCTTATTAGTCAACAAGGTATGGCGGCATTAGCTTTTTATTTTGCACCTAATAAAGAGGATACGGTGTCTTCCGAGCGTGCATGTTGAGGGGCCGTTACACTGTATATGGTCCTTCCGTAGTAACCATACAGTTACACAAGTTAAACTGAACGGGTCGTACCATCTCGCGGGGTCCAGTTGAACCGAAACACGTCTGCCATCTCGAAGCCAATGGCAGAAAATTAATGAACGATCGTCGTTGCTGCTGTGGCTCCCGCTGCTTTGGTTCTGCCGCTACCAGTGCCGGTGGCCGCGCAGTAAAGCCGGGTAACGTTGTGCACGGTGAGTGGCGTTACAGTGTAATACACCCTAGTGTACTACACGCTCTGAAAAACCGAGGAAGCGTCAAAGCAGTGAAGAGGAAACTTGGGATAGGCAAGAATCGAATGCATGCGCTAAGGGACAAAAAAGGCAAATTAACTACCAGTATGGATAGGATAGTTATAAAAGCGGAAGGGTTTTACAAAGATCTGTACAGTAGCCGGGACAACCACGACCTGAATACTTTAAGAACTAGCAGTAACCCAGATGACAACCCACCAGTAATGATAGAAGAAGTCAGAAAAGCTTTGGAGAGCATGCAAAGAGGCAAAGCTGCTGGTGGGGATGAGGTAACATCTGATCTGCTGAAAGATGGAGAAGAGATTGTGTTAGAAAAACTAGCCACCCTGTTTACGAGGTGTCTCCTGACGGGAAGAGTACCAGAGTCTTGGAAGAACGCTAACATCATCATAATACATAAGAAAGGAGATGACAAGAACTTGAAGAACTACAGGCCGATCAGCTTGCTCTCTGTAGTGTACAAGCTATTTACAAAGGTACTTGCTAACAGAGTAAAGAAAACATTAGAATTCAATCAATTAAAGGAACAAGCAGGATTTCTAATAGGCTACTCAACAATCGACCACATTCATACTATATATCAGGTAATAGAAAAATGCTCAGAATAATCAACCACTATACATAGCCTTCATAGATTACGAGAAGGCGTTTGATTCAGTAGAAATACCAGCCGTCATGCAGACACTGCGGAATCAGGGCGTAGATAAAGTATATATAAACAATCTGGAAGAAATATACAGGGAATCAACTGCTTCCATAGTGCTTCATAAAGAAAGCTACAGAATACCAATCAAGAAGGGTGTAAGGCAGGGAGACACAATCTCCCCAATGCTATTTACCGCGTGCTTACAGGCGGTTTTCAGAAGCCTAGGATTGGAACAGCTAGGGATAAGAGTTAATGGAGAGTACCTTAGTAACCGCTTTTCCGATGACAGCGCTTTTCCGATGACATTGCATTGCTGAGTAACTCAGGGGACGAACTGCAACTCATGATTACGGAGTTGGACAAGGAGATCAGAAAGGTGGATGTTAAAATTAATCTGCAGAAAACAAAAGTAGTGTACAACAACCTCGGAAAAGAGCAGCGCTTCGGATAGGTAATAGTGCACTTCAAGTTGTAGAAGACTATGTCTACTTAGGGCAGGTAATAACCGCGGAGCCGAACTACGAGATTAAAGTAACTAGAAGAATAAGAATGGGGTGGAGCACATTTGGCAAGCACTCTCAAATTATGACAGGTAGATTGTCACTATCCCTCAAGAGGAAGGTATATAACAGCTGCATCTTGCCGGTACTTAGCTACGGAGCAGAAACCTGGAGACTTACAAAGAGGGTTCAGCTTAAATTAAGGACGACGCAGCGAGCAATGGAAAGAAAATGGTAGGTGTAACCTTAAGGGACAAGAAGAGAGCAGAGTGGAATAAGGAACAAACGGGGGTTGAGCATATCATAGCTCAAATCAAGAAGGAGAAATGGACATGGGCCGGGCATGCAGCGCGTAGACAGGATAACCGCTGGTCATTAAGGGTAACTAACTGGATTTCCAGAGAAGGCAAGCGGGTTAGGGGGAGACAGAAGGTTAGGTGAGCAGATGAGATTAAGAAGTTTGCGGGTATCAATTGGCAGCAGCAAGCACAGGACCGGGTTGACTGGCGGAACATGGGAGAGGCCTTTGTCCTGCAGTGGACGTAGTCAGTCTGGTGATGATGATAATGATGAAGATGATGACACCCTAGTGGCGTTACGAAAGTGGTTGGGCGCTACAGTGACTAGAATTATGAGGTGAAACGGTCTGCTTCTTGAGGCGGGTAATTTGAAGTGCATTAGCCCGATGCGGACCACTAAAACGTGATTTTATTTCAATATAAGTCCTTCTTTGGCGCGAAAATAACACCACAAGGTTTCTGGACCAGCTATTTTAACAGTCAACGTCGACTTAATAGCTGCCTGATGTCAAGAGCGTCTGTACTTAGAGCGCGCGTGTCGTAGCCTGCGAAAGCGTGTAATTGTTCGTTTTTAGCGCGTGCAATGCATTGCTGAGCCTGCATCGGTGTATGCATACCTGCTGCACACCACGGTGCGTGGATGAATATGTGTGTGTGCCAAAATTGCGTCGGCTCACAAAAAAAGAACAACGTACAACAGGACTTTCCGCGGACCCGCGGATATAACTGCTCACTCAATTGTGGGCGGTTTGAAAGGAGCACTCTGAGCCACGCTACATCACAAGTGGCTACTGGTGCACTCGGGGTGTATACCAACCTGAAAAACCTGGGAAATTCAGGCAATTTAGATTCTTCTGGAAAATTCAAGGAATTTTTTAAAAACCTGGCCAGGTCATGGAAACTGGCGGCAGTCTGTGGGACCATCACATAAATAAGCATTATCATTGGTCAAAGCTTAAGGAATCACACATTGTGGCTGCAAATACTAACCATGAACCTTTCTATTTTGAATGACTAATAATCGCAACTGATCAGCTAGAAGAGGCTTGAAATAAAAAAATAAAGTCAGTGCGTAACTGTTGCTTCATAGTGTAAATGCCAAAGTATACGTGCGCCTACCAAAAGAACACAGTTTACTGACGCTTCGCCACTTGATAGGGAGCCTTGTTCACAATAAAAGCCATAAAAACGGCACAGCGTATTTAGGTACGCCAAAGTATGTAATGTAAGCTCGGAGAGTGTATTGTTAAAAACGTCTTATCACTTTTGTTCGGCCTATCTGTAGTGATCTGTATGTGCAAAGATTCGAGGTGCGGCACGATGCAACCTTTTCTTCTATGGAACACGTGCGCTTGACCAGTCAATTGGGTGTGTTGTAGATTTCACATTTATAGTGAGAGAGTTCAAAGCCATGCGTGGTCTCATGACGTCATATTTGTGTCATTTAACCTTTCTCTTGAAATCACCGGTCTCGCCGACGTACTGGTTGTCACAATCGTGGCAGCCTATGGCGTAAACAAGACCAGGAAGACTTCTACTCAGCAAGATCTCTTTCGTGTTGACTAAAGCATTCCTTAGCTTCCAAGTTAGTACATGCATTAGTTTGATGTCTGTTGCTTCTTCATATTGTACCACATATCTGACTTTCGAACCACAACATTACTCATTACTAATTGGTAAATTTACGCATATATGTCTTGACCACGATTTTGGCCTGGCTCAGGTTAAGCCAGAAGTACCATCAGAAGAGGCTCGCTGGGCTATGTCATGAATTTTATTATTAGTAGTACTACTATTATTATTATTAGAGAAGACCGCAAACGTCCTCAGTTATGCACTTATTGCTGGTAGCTCGCGTTTCGAAGGTAGCGTCGGTGACTGCAGGTGAAGTTCCAATTTCTGTTTCTTGAGATGCAACGTATTCTTAAATCTGGGATTACTATTTTGTGTCACGTTCAGAGAAAAGTACATAAACGAAGACCCGTGATTCATGGAATCGAGGAAGCGGCTGCAACACGGCAGATTCCTTCTTGCCACCACATATTTAAACTTCAATACTTTGAACGCTACTCGCAGCTTTTACTGCAGGTATCTGAAGACTTTTGTTGCTCTCCAAGCATCAGAGCCCAGCGAAATAAAACACCAACATGCCTCTGCTCGATGCGAAAAAAAATGCAGTATGGTTTCGTAATTGCGACATTGTCGTTAGTTGTTGCCAGGATACGCGGTTTTGAACAGTAATTACAGTGATCTAGGGCAGATCAAATGCAATCGAATCCACATCCTGAATAGTAAAATCACTTCGGTAAATACAGTAGTCTAAGTCGATCTCATCAATCCAATCCATGTCCTCAGCGGTATGGGCAATTGCTCCAGTCGCGGATCGGTCGTGGGCTCCCGCGTCTTTTTTTTTTACACGGATGGCATATCAGATGGCAGCACTTCTAAATGTCTGACCACATGTGTGTCTTGCAGCCCATCTGGCTTATTGATGCGGCACTGAGATCCCGCCGGCGTGATCTAGTACTAAGACGCAGGTCCGCAGTTCACGGGAGGCATCCCGGCTGCAGCGGCTGCATTTTCGATGGAGGCGAAAATTCTGTAGGCCCGTGTGCTCAGATTTCGGTGCACGTTAAAGAACCCCAGGTGGTCGAAATTTCTACAGTCCTCAACTGCGGTGTCTCTCATATTCATATGGCCGTTTTGGGACGTTAAACTTCACGAATCAATCGATGCGGCGCTGCGTTCTCTCCCAGTGCAGAGAGAGGGGAGCGCTGCTTCGCATACATCCACATGCCCTCACTTTTTGCATAAGGAAAGGGCGCAGCGCGGCATCAAAAAGATTGCCCGCAGCTTCCCTCGGGGCAACACTGAGGAGGATGCGGAGCATATAATTGGTTAACGGGGTGTTAAAGTGCGACTTACTTGGGTCGATGGCTAAATTGGTTAACGTGGTTGTGAAATGGGGTGTTAAATTGCGACTTACTTGGGTCGATGGCTAAATTGGTTAGCGTGGTTGTAGGAGGGGGTGTTAAATGAGTGAACACGTACACACGTATGCGAAAGGGCGGCGCTGGTCGAAGGGACGTCGATCATTGTGTTTGTGGATTCGTTGGAATTCATTTCACCGTGACCTTGGACGTCGACGCGCCGTACAAACCAACCAACGAGCGGCAACTGAGCGAGCGAGCGCCGACCTTGAGTATATATAAAGCGCGACGGCGCATGCACTGACAGCTGTCGAATGTTCTCGAAGGAGAAGCGCGCGCGCGGCACAGATGGCGACGGCGCGACGGCGCATGCGCTGTCAGCTGTCGAATGTTCTCGAAGGAGAAGCGCGCGCGGCACAGATGGTGGGCGACGGCGCGACGGCGCATGCGCGCGCGTCAGCTGTCGAATGTTCGAGAAGCGGTGCGGACGGCGTGGACGGCGCACTACAAGGCGCGAGTATAAGATGCTTCCGCATCTAAAAGCCACGCGCTGAGACGCTACGCGCATGTGTTGTTAGGCTTCAAGTTTCCTAGCAGCTTTGGCCGCGTTGTTGCACTATCACAGGCTCCCTCAAACTGTCAGCTGCAGTTAATTTCAA
Organism: Rhipicephalus annulatus; assembly: GCA_013436015.1. Taxonomy (NCBI): domain Eukaryota; kingdom Metazoa; phylum Arthropoda; class Arachnida; order Ixodida; family Ixodidae; genus Rhipicephalus; species Rhipicephalus annulatus. Next base: position 129,114 of record WOVY01000895.1, on the reverse strand, counting down.
CTCGTGTGTTCTTCTGGTTCTTCCTAACATTAAACCACCAGCTTGCTCACTTTCTGTAGTAAACTGTAGTAAAGTGTCTCAGAGGTTTATTTTGGCTAGATATATTTATTTTTTATATTTATTGCACATACAACACTTTGAGTACATGTGGTAAATATGTTTGCCCATAATAAATGAGCACCTGATACCACTACAGGGTTTGTTTCCAGTGCACAAAGTTTTCCAAGCAGACGTGATGGTCTTAGAATTTGCTTTTAATCCTCGTGGAAAACCTGTAAAAGTCAGGGAATTCGAAAAAATCAAATTGGTATGCACGCTGTAACTGCAAAAGAGAAGTATCGAAACCGCGATGAAAGCATACGCTCGTTTTGTCGGCGCTATCAACAATATCCAGAGCACTTACTCTCATACGAGTCCACATGCGCTCGATTGTTTAATGAGAAACCCGAGTAGAACTAACTTTGTCACAACATTTATATCGATGATGACTCCCTTTTATTGTGCTGGTTTAGCGGAGGACAATGCTTTGTGAAAGGCCGAGCCAGGGAGCCGTCCCGAAGAAACGTTATCTCCGAGTCACTAACTCATCGCGTAAGGGGTTAATTATAAGCACATGAGCGATGGCGTAGTGGTTAGAGCATTCGCCTCGCATGCAAATGGTCTGTGGTTCAAATCCCGGTGCCGCGCAGTTCCCAACCGGATAAAACAAACCACGTAGTGATGCAACTGCATTAAGAGGCCTGGGGTGCGGCCTCACCGGTAACCACCACCGGTAACACACTCCCTCACCAGAGAAGGATTGGCCACCCTGGTGCAGTATCTGGCCACTACCTCCTACATGCACACGTCGATTAACTCACGGCCCTCAGTCCCCAGGAGCTGCGAAGCTACTGACCGCGGCGGCGGTCAGAGCTGCAACGCAGCACAGGGTGCTAAGAATCTCTGGATCCGGACAGGCCGTTATTGGAACCTCAACTTGGCAACGTTTAACGCTAGAACCTTATCTAGTGAGGAAAGTCTAGCTGTACTATTCCAGGAGCTAGAGGGTGTAAATGGGATGTAATAGGACTCAGAGAGGTTAGGAGGACAGGTGAGGCCTATACAGTGCTACAGAGTAGGCACGTCCTTTGCTATCCGGCTTGGCTGACAGAACTGGGAGCGGGGTTCCCAATTCACACAAACATAGTTGGTAACATGGAGTAATACTATAGCATTAATGAAAAGGAACTTACGGCCCCATAGCTGTACATTGAAGCACGTTTAACTTCAGGTAACTTAATAATACCGATAATACTGTCACGGGTATAGAAAGGTACCTCAGGCACGGGCGTCTATATGACACAAAAAGAGTGAAGACGACGATGTTGTTGTGGGGCTGTGTCTGAGCTGCCCTGTTATCCAGCATCCTTGCGCGCTGTGTGTAGTGTTAGCCCAACAGGCATTAACTTATTAAAACTCCCCGTTACATATTTTGGTGGAAGTGCTGGGTAACATCCCGACTCTGGATCTCCGTAGCGGACGTTACCTTCGTCCAGCCACGATGCTTGAAAGATGAGCGCCGTCCATCCAGTCTACGCCTGCTCCGTCACCTGTGTTTTCTCTCCATCTTCTGGATCCTGATACATTTTCTGGCACCGACACAACTGACGTTGACGAGTGGTTCGTCTTATACGGTCGCGTCAGCAAGCAATACAAGTGTGATGAGACGCTTATGCTGTCCAACATCATTTTTTACCTACGAGGTACTGCACGCGCCTGGTACGAGGCTTACGAGGAAGACCTGACGAGTTGGGACGTGAGCTCGCAGAAGCTCAGTGACTTGTTCGGCCGATCAGTTGCTCGACCAATGGCAGCCAAGCAGGAACTCTCGTCACGAGTTCACCAAATTAATTCCACCAAATCGTACGTCACCTATATCCAAGACGTGCTCGCCTTGAGCCAGAAGGCCGACCAAGACATGAAAGAACTAGACAAGGTTAGCAATGTATTGAATGACATAGCTGACGATGCTCTCATCATTCTAATCTGCTAGAAGTGTACCACCATTGATTCAATTGTTTGTGAATTCCGGTGGTTCAAACAAACCAAAAGCAATAAAATCACTCAACGCTTCACTCGGTTCCCGAACACCATTGCGGCTTCTTCCTGCGAGGATCTTGTGGCGCCACGTCCATTTGTTAATTCTCCCCATATTACAAAGATTGCCCACCAGGAGATGGAAGCCATGGCTCTCTCCGCTTATCAGCCCCATGTGCCAGACAACTTGGCCACAATATCGCTTCTTCAAGCAGTTGGGTGACAAGAGTTTGCCAACATGGGCATTTTAGTTCCCCGAAATTCTAGCCACACACCCTAGCCCATAAATCCTATCGCTCATAACGCTCACTACCATGCCGCTCCACTTGCTGCTGCCCCGTCGGTACCGCGGTTCTCATCACGCTACTGAAATCCATCAGAGTGGCGCACGCAAGATGATCGACCAATTGCTTCTCTCGCATCTTGCCATGTTTCTCGCCACTGCCGCAGCAGATGGTCTTCCTGGCAGCGTTTTCTAGACGACCACCGACAGGATCATGGTCTATATTTGCCACCTCATTTTGCCGATGACCAGCTTCAGGACCTCTCACCTAGCCGTCCTACGCTACGCTCCGAACCACCCTACGCTGACATCGTCGCCCAGAGAACCCGGTCCAGCCGCTCGCCGTCGCTTCAAGGTCGCCAGCACCGCTCCTCTCAACGCCATCGCTCTCCGTCACCGGCGTATTCTGGGCGGTTCTTGGGAAACTAACAGATGAAGCTCCTGGAGGTGGCTCTGTATTGACAACTCGGACCGAAAAACCTCTAACGAACACTAATTCCAGACGAAATTTACTTGGGGTTCTCATCGATGACTTGACCGTTACAGCTCTAATAGACACTGGTGCCCACATATTCGTTATGAGCTCACGTCTTAGAACCCTGCTGAAGAAAGTTCTTACCCCTGCTATGTCTTTGAGTGTACGAGTAGCCGATGGCAGCCGAACATCAGTTCTTGGTATGTGCACTGCCCGCGTCACTGTTGTCGGCCTTCACACTTCAGTCCTTTTCGCTGTTCGAGACGCTTGTCCACACGACGTCGTTCTCGGCATCGACTTCCTGGCTGCACACTCAGCCCTCAACGATTGTTCAACCGGCACTTTAGGCGTAGAGTTGCCTTTGTGCTCTGATGTCCCTCCTGCAACTCGCACACCGCTACGGTCCGTGGAGTGTCTACGATTACCGCCTCGGGCTGCTGTGTACGTTTCTATGTCGCAGTTCCTACCAGTGGCGAAGCCAGATTTTTTTTTAGACGGGGGGGGGGGGGAGCACAAACATCAGCTTTTCTTTCGACAGTAGTTTAAACAGATGGTGCACATGTATATCAAGTCTTGAGATTTCCCCTCTTCGTACGCGTATGGTTGTGAAGAGAGTAAGTAAAATAACTGTAAAAATAATTGATATATATGTGTAGTTTAACGTCCCAAAACCACCATATGATTATAGTTGATGCCGTAGTGGTTGACTCCAGCAATTTAGACCACGCGGGGCTCTTTAACGTAATGGGCATGTCGTTAGGGGAGGCTGTGCACCGAATGTTCATGTATCCCAAATTTCAGGACTGAAGGTGGCGCCCACACTAATCCTCTTAAGCGCAACCTCCTCACGGCGAGTTAAGCCACCAGGAAGATCTGATCCACGCGGAGGAATGAGTGAACGCGTGGAGCGCCAGATGGTTTTTTTTTTTGTGCACGAGCAAGTTGTTCTTCAGGAACAAATGAAGTAGAGGCAGCCGCTGGGTGGCAAGCGGCATCTGCTTCCAATTGAGTCGGTGCAGACCGCTGGGTCCACAATACCCGGACAGGACAGGCACACGAGGGAATCAGTCGGTGTATATCAAAGGCTATATCGAGGGAGCTGGTCGCTTTTCGCAGCTCTCGAACTGCCTGCGTGGAGTCCGTATATACAAGCAATTTATCGTGTGACAAAGAATCCGTTTGGAATATTATAACTGATAACCTGTCCCGTATCGCAGTGAGCTCCGCTATTACGGATGGGAACGGTGCCTCTGTTACGTAAGACCAGATATGTTGAGTTTTATGTAGCGCGGCACATACGAGACAGGTGTGCAGAACGCAGTTATCGATAGCTGCTTCTACGTATACCACTCGTGAGTTTTCAAGTAGGGACGACCCCCTCCAGTGCCACTTGTTGGGTGGATTGTCGCAGGCGGATCAGTGGCCGGTTATCGCTGACCTGTGCCTTGGGCCATGGTAGAACTTGTGCCAAGGGGGTGTCAGGCTGTGGCAGCGTTGAATTGTAGTAGTGAGCTAGAGCGGCTGCCACAGGAACAAACAGCTTGACTCTTCAGGTAGCGAGCGACTCGACGCTGGTGTACAATTTCGTCGGTGGTGTTGAGCTGCGCTTCCGCCAGGAGGGTCGCGATAAGTGTTATACGAGGAAGGCATGTAATCGCCCTCATGGAATCCCGGTTGGCGGTTTCGAGCAAGCCCCAGTCTCTCAATGTCGATCATTGAAACTGAGCTTGATAAACGAGCCGAGGTTGTAGGATTGATCGCACGAAAATACGGGGCATTCGAGAACAGGCACCTCAGGTCTTTTGAGAGATGCGACGAATGAGATGGCGGGTATTGGCACTCTCCCGACGAGCAGAGTAAACCCACGCATTCGCACAGCCAGATGAGTCCAGTTCGACCCCAAGCGCACGGATTGTGGATTTAAAGGTGAGGGTGTGGGCATTTAGGCTGAAACAAATCGGCGTCTGCAAGAGGCGATGGCGACCTCGTCTGTTGGTGATAGACATGGATGTAGTCTTCGTGGCAGATAGTGTCAGTCGTATGCACGCACACTAGTCCGACGTCTTGTGCAGAGCACTCTGAGGTGCCTCTTGCTGGCGTTGCATGTCTGGATCTAGTGTCTACACAGTCAAATCACCCGCATACATAAAGAAGAAGGCATCTGGAATGCGTGCTAGTTGCCCCGCAAGGGACATCAGGGCAAGATTGAAGAGTATCAGGACCAGCGCCGAGCCCTACTGTACACCCCGCCTCATTACAAAGTGTCCGATTTGTTCATTGCCTACTCGGACGCAGAAGGTACGGTGTGCCAAAAGAGACACCACAAAGTCGCAGATGCGAAGCGGAAGTTGAGGCCATTGCATTATGCAAATGATCGCAGAATGACTGACGTCGTAGGCCTTATGAACGTCCATGGCGAGAAGGGTTCGAATGCTGCTTGATCTTCTTCCCACAAGCACCATGGACGTCAAATGAGCCAGGCCATTTTCCGTGCCCAGATACGGTCGAAAGCCAATCGGGGCCGGATGGTACCAGGCATGCTTTTCCAGCCACCAGGAGATGCGCGACGCCAACATGCGTTCAAAGAGCTGCACAACGTACACGTTAGAGCAATCGTTCAAAGATTAGAGAGGTTGATAAGGTGCTTTCTCGGCTTTGGTATCCGCACAACTTTGGCATGCTTCCACGAGTAAGGCAGCTTTCCGGTCGTCCAGATAGCGTTAAGCGTGTCCAGCAGCCACTGCAGTGCAGGGCCATTCATGTTACATGGACAGTCTAATTGTGGTGGGGCCAGGTTGTAGGCTGGAAAGAAAAGCCTTAACTAATTCTGAAGCGAACTGGCTTGACGTGCATCCAGAAGACAGACACGCACTGGCCGCCGGGTCCAATGTACGGGTGGCTAATTCTATGCTCCGGAACATTCGCCATATTGAGGCGGTTGAGGACGATGGACCAAGTGATGCAACACAGTCCATCCACCGTTCCCGGGCGAGACGCTTCTCGCTGCGACGCGCTGCAGCGGTGAGTCTGTTGAGGTCAACTTATCACGAATCTCAGCGGCTGCCGGATCTCGGTTTAAGGCTAGCTCGTCACGACGGCGTGCTGCCGGTCCACAGACGCAGAAGATGAAAGTTTGGATGTAGTCTGTTCTCCTTTACCTAGCATGACTGACTGGCGGCTTGTACAGCTTTAGTTCCCATCTGCAATGAATCAGATGATGTATCAGCAATCGAGGCGTTCAGTTCCTTGCGGAATAAGACCCAGTTGGTTGTGTAGCATCGACGTCGGAGGCAACGCTGGTTATACGCGGCCAAACAGATTATCAACGGATGGTAATCACTCCCCCAGCAGTCTGGTTCTAGGTCCCACAAAACGTCACACATGCCCAACCACCACGAGAGATCGGGCGCGTATGGTGGAGCACTGCAGGGATGATCCCACCGGCGTGTGGAAGTAGCCGGGGCATTCAGAAGGACAAAGTGCGCGTCCTTAAATGTATCTAGTACGATGTTGCCTCTAGCACTGGAAGAAGGGTAGCCCTACGACTAATGACGTGCATTGAAGTCTCCCCCAACTAGCATTGGACACCCAGGGTAGGTTTGACGCAGGTTAGTGAGCCACCCCAAAAACAATCGAGGAGTGCTGCCACTATACGGACGCACGTAAACAGAAACCACAATCACGTCAGTACGTGGAAGTCTACGGAGCACTGCCACCACTTCTTGCCACTGGTTACACCATGGCAGCAGGGGAACTTGCGTTTGAGGATATGTAGTCACAACATACACTGCAGCCTTGCCTGGAGGTCACAACGCATTGGTGCAGCGTCGATCAGGGATAGTTGGGGCAGCATACGCAGTGAATCTAGAAATGCATCGAAGTGAATTCGTTTCCTGTATAAGCCGGCACCAAGCAGGGAGTTTCCCCAGCCCAAGGCGATAGTGAAGCTCTACACCTTTATTTGCAAGTCCACGGCAGTTACACTGCAGGACACAATGGTGGGGCGTTGCTTTCAAAGGAGCGGCCATTGCAGTGGAAGGTTCGCGAGCAACACCTTTGAAAGCTCTTGCAGTTGCTTGGAAACAAAGTCGATAAGCTCTGCCGGAGTCATCTTGACTTGTGCTCACGCGCTTGCGAAGGATGATTCAGGCACAGAAGCAGCGTACGGCACCTGTGTACCGCGCATCGCAGTTGGTCCAGCGGGTCGAGCGAGAAGGGTTCTGCGTTGAGCGAGGCGCTTGACCTCCATTTGGAGCTGCGCTATCTGTTGGTCAAGCTTCGCCTGGTCGTCTGTCTTCGTAACACTCAATGGAGATGGTTTCGCAGCCTGCTGAGCACAATTTTTGCCCCGCTTGACGGCGTTGCTGTACGTGGGGGCTTCATAGCAAGCATTGTCAGGTTGTACCAATGCTGATGTGTCTTCTTTAGAGGGGGACAACAGTTCAAACCGATTGCTAGTTGGAATGTCGGAGTCTCTTTCTTCTTGTGTCACGGAACGCTGGTGGCGCTTGCATTGGCGATGGGCTTTGGAGCCGTCTGTTTAACTGGACAATTTTTGACGTCATATCATGATCGCGCATTTGGCAGAACCTGCATTTGTACATGCGCATCTCAGTGGACTCCATGAAAATGTCTCCGTATTGAGGCCAAGAATCTCGCATATGACCGGTACGAAAACAACGATAGCAGTGTACCACACTGGGCTTGTACACATGAAATTGAAGGATGCATTCATAGTACGTAATGCGGCTTGGTCGCGTTCGAGGCCTTTAAAGAGTGACCAGGCATGTGCGCTCACGGCCCATATAACGAGCTGTTACGATCTTGTGAGTGAAGCAGGTCAAAGCAGCGACAAAGCCCCTAGCGATTCCCCTGGATCAACCCTAGAGACCACATACCGAAGCAAGACCAAGCCGGAACTCAAGTACGCTTTCCCTTGTACGGTACAATCAGCTGTACGTGACTGGTAGAGTTCGCAGTTGGGTGAGGCGGTCAACATCCGCTTGCGAACGCACTCATACGGATACGCTGTTGGTGGGATGGTGAACGGAGAAACCTTGAAACGCGGCTGTCTTGAGGCAGGCGTCGAAGGCTGACTGAAGGAGGCGACTTGACAATATTGATACGTCGAAGCACTCACGTGGCTTTACGACGACCTTGTACTTAGACTCGGTGCCAGGCGAGGCAACAGCTGCCAGAGAGGGGCATTCTCGCTTGCTTGCCGGTGTGGCTGAAGCAGACAAATCATCTGCATTCATTTGTGAGTCAGCCACGCGTCTCGCACTGCGTGTTGGAGCAGAGGCTCGTTGCGATGGCTGCATCATAAGCTCCACTGCAGCCGTCGATTCTGGTTCACATGATAAACGCGTGTAGCTATGCAACCGGCGAGATGCCGGAACTGTCGTGGCAAGCATCCGACACACAACGTTGAAGCGAACGGCGCCAAGGGTGGTTAATCCAGATCGTTGATGGTGTCCGGAAGAAGAGAGCCTGGGGGTGACCCCACCGCCTCGTCCAGGGCGTCCGGCAGGTCTGTCCTTAGCCGGTGGGGCCAGACAGCTGGGCGTCGTTGTGTTGAGTCAGGGCGCAGACAGTGTGGAAACGCCAGTGGGGCGATGGTCGCGCGAGCTGATGCCATCAGCCGATATTCACGGAGCTGTCGAAACGCGTCCGTTCTCATCGGCAGCTCAGCTGCGTCTCTTCCCGGTTGCTTTTAATCAACATCTTTTTTTTACTTTACTGCGTGCAACCAAGCATATGTGCGAAACTCAATAAGTAATTTCTTTCTGTAAGATATGCTGCACATTGGCAACACCATTTTGCACACGTTATTTTCCGGGCAGACTTTCAGTTGCACTGTGACTTTTGATAGCAATGAAGTACTCCAATCGTATAGGTTTTATTGTCAAATTTGCGAGGCCAAGGTAATCATTGATGAGAAATGTTCACCTATTTATTTCGATGGGCATTGTGTAAGGGGGCTGGTACAGATTACACGTTAGAAATATATAACGCGTTTGCGTTTGATTTTGATTATATATATATATATATATATATATATATATATATATATATATTTTTTTTTTGAAAGTCTTCCAGGATTCGGGTCGAGTTATAAGTCACCAGAAGAAGCGAATGAGCAAACGAAAAACGATGCTTTATAGCCAACGTTATGGCCGGGGCCCGGCCGCCTTTGTCAGGGCATACGTCGTATGCCCTGACGTATGCCCTGACGAAGGCCGGTCCCCGGCCGTAACGTTGGCAATAAAGCATCGTTTTTCGTTTTCTCGTTCACTTCTTCTGGTGACTTATAACTCGACCCGAATCCTGGAAGACTTTCAAGAAATACCAAATACCTATGGATTCTGGCATGATGGCAACGAAAACGATCAAATAGAAATTTCCGAAGACGACAGTCTCTACGGCTGTCGTTGGCAGCTCCCCAAACGAAGTATATGTTTCAGCATTTCGACCCTCTTCGAGAGGGCACTCCTGCTTTCATCACACAGTTTGGCGCTGTGATACGTTACGTACATGGCCTTTTGGACTTCGTGCCATCTTCAACGACAACTGTGATTCTTCATGTTGGAACCAATGATTTGGTTCACAGCACTGGACGTGTAACGTTCCACAAGTACAAGGCCCTGCTACAACTCATCCTGTCGAAACGCCCCATGATAAGCCGGATTTATGCAACTTTATTACTACCCCCTGCTTTAAACCGCCGTCATGACAAGCACTATGAAGCAATTGTCCACCACCTTGATCGCGAAGCCTGTGATTTCAACGACCCGCCTACGGAGCTTCTGCTGTCGCTCTGACCGGGTGTTCTTTCTGGACCATGTCTTGGAATGGTTTCCGTCGGTGCGCGTCCTCGCGGCAGACGGCCTTCACCCAAACTTCGAGGGCGTTGCACTGATGGCTGACCACGTCAAGCAGCTGTGTTTCCGGAACGCAACGGACGCCTCGTCTTCCTCTTGACTAGACCAAATGCCCAGTGGTCCCATGAAGCAATCCTCCAACGCCTACCAACCTGGTTTTGTGGAACTTGCTTCCTCGCCCCGCTCATCTTTACCCCAACGCCTCCAAGTGCCAGAAATAAACACCGAGCCACTTGCGCAAGAAAAATTTACCTACGCCACAGTTGCTGCGAAAGCAAAGAACCAAAAACTCTCGACTCGTGAAAGGTCTGGAAACTTTTCTTTGTCTCACCGGTACCCTTTAAAAAATGCAATCGTGAGAAAAGCACTGTGTCTTCAAAGAATTGACTAATACCGACCTCAATCGACAACCCTATTCAGAGTCGTGACTTTCTCAGAATTAGAAAAATTGTGGACAAACGTGTGAAATACAAACTTCACGCATCTACGCTAAACACCTATTTAAACGCCTTGACTGTGCCGAAAGGACTTGTGATTTCGCTCAAACCAGCAACTTCCCAAATGTCACAACGCAATGTCGAGAAATGGAACGGAACGTTAGAGAACGCGTCCCTAGCTCTCATGCGCATCATCATTGACCATTATAATTCTGCTGTCAAAGCGTTGCTAAACAGTGAACGACAGTTGCGCAAGGCTCGTAGGTTGGATCCCTCTGAATCGGCTTCGCTGGTTAAATATGAACAGAGAAAACAATTAGAAAATGAACAGAAGAAAGCAAAAAAGTTTTTGCGTGACCACATTACCCTTTCAAAACCACTGACCAACGAAGATTCCCTTCCCGTCGAATCATCCTGTTCTAGACGAGACAAACTATCAGCTAGACCTAACGAAGTAAACGTTTCAAACGTGGTTTTATCTGACTCGGAAATGAGTGTGCTTGCTCGGGGCTTGAATTTCTGTCCAGCTACTGGCGGCTACAATGAAGTTAACTTGATAGAAGACTTGGATGAATTCGCGCGCAGTATGAGTCTAAGCGAATTCTTTCATAAACGTTCATGATCCAAGAGTAACATGTCTTCCCATCAACACTGGACGCCGCCAACACAACGCGATGAATTCCTCGATATGTACATTTCTGCAGTTCAGCGTGACATCCTGCAGGCTTATGGGAACCGCATTTCATTCAAAGGAAACCTTACATTCAAAGAACGGAATGCAGTTATATGTTTACAAGAACGCACAGATATCGTAATAAAACCCGCTGATAAAGGAGGCGCAATCGTGATAATGAACACAACGGACTACGTTTGTGAAGCTCAGAGACAGCTACATAATGACACGTTTTACAAGCGACTCAGTGAAAACTCCACCGAAAAATTTAAGGACATCGTTACTGATACAATCAAGCATTTAATACTGCATGACAAACTTCCCGATAAAGCAAAGCACTCATTAGTCCCACTGAGCCCTGTTCCAGGGAGGTTTTACCTATTGCCTAAAATACATAAGCCCAATAACCCCGGTCGTCCTATAGTGTCAGGCATTGGCACTGTCATCAAACTACTTTCAAGCTATGTCGATGGCCTGATTAGTATACTACCTCCAACTTTTCCATCCTATCTGAAGGACACTTCTCATTTCCTCGCTGACATCATCGACCTCAATATACCTGCTGACTCATTTCTGGTAACATTAGATGTTGCGTCACTTTATACTAATATTCCCCACAAAGACGGCATTCGTGCTGTAGTGGATGCTTATAACGACTCATCATGTGACAAATCTGTTGATAGCTGCAAATTAGCCACATTATTAAAACTTATCCTGGAGCTTAACAATTTTCAGTTCGGCGGTGTTCACTACGTACAAGTTAGTGGCACTTCAATGGGCACCAAAATTGGTCCAAATTACGCGAATATATTTATGGGCCAATTGGAAAATCGTTTTCTTTCAACATGCAGACTACAACCATACTACTACAAATGTTTTATAGACGACATTTTTTTTATCTGGCATCATGGCGATGCGGAACTCATGACTTTCATTGCAGACATTAACAAGGTTTATCCATCCATTTCATTGTCACAATCGTACTCGAAGGCATCCATCTGTTTCCTGGATATAACAGTATCCCTTTGCGGCGAAAAACTATCTACTAAAGTATACAGAAAACCCACCGACGCTCACCAATACCTTAATTTACAAAGCAGCCATGTAAAACATTGTAAGACGAGTATACCCTACAGTCAAGCACTTCGTTTCAAAAGTATTTGCTCTGAAGATTCAGACTTTGTTGAAAACTGTGATAAGCTTCGTGATGCCCTAACTGTACAACAGTACCCGCCTCAGATTATCGACAACGCGATCATGCGTGCCGATGCAATGTACCGAAGAGCGCTTCTAAAATAAAATAAAGAACCTGCGCACCGGAAGCACATCAATTTAATTCTGACACATTCTCCGTCAATTTCAAAGCTAACGCGATCCTCAAAAAGCACTACAACATACTAATGCAGAGCAATCGCCTTAAAGACGTCTTCCCGGAGCCTCCACGAGCAGTTTACCGCCGATCGAGAAACCTACGAGACATATTTACGTCATCCAAAATATCACCGCCAGCCCATGGGGGGTGTCACCCATGTAGCAAGGCACGCTGCAAGGTGTGCCCCCACATGACCACGTCGCGTATTGTTAAGAGCTCTGTGTGAAACTTCACTCTCTGTATAAAAGGCAATTTCGACTGCAACACGAGCAATGCAATCTACTTGCTTCAATGCTCATTGTGTGACCTCCAATATATTGGTCAAACGGAAACAGCTTTCCTGTTGCGCTTCAATAATCACAGGTCACACGTCTTGTGCCTGCCTAGCCTTGCCCTGTTCAAACACCTCGCTACTCAAAGCCACTCTTTCGACAACATAACTGCCACAATACTCGAATCTGTTTTTAAATCGCACTACAAAAGGGAAGTTTGTGAATCTTTTCTTATTCATAAATTTAACGTCATAGCGCCTGGAATAAACGAGAACCCAGGGAGGCTTACGTTTTTACTAGCAAGGTACCACCCCTGGAGCAACGTCAGTACCATCGCCAGAAGACAGGCGTAATTCCTCGCCTGTAAACGCCAGCGAACTCTGCACGGTTCTGCAGGCCATCGCTACTTCGAGCCAGCGTCTTGCAGACGCCACCGTCACCTTCTCAGCAGCCTGTGCACGCACCACGTTGCCTCCTCCGTCTATGGCAAAAATCCCTCACTTTACTGGCGTTGATAAAGACCCAATCGTCTGGCTGGATGGAATCCATTCGTTGGTCCGTCGACATGCATGGACTGACGACGTGGCGCTATCGCTAGCCGTAAGCCGACTGCGCGAGTCCGCCAAAGCATGGAATCATACGATGGCTGCAAGTACAAATCCTGGAGTGACTGGACTACAGCCTTCGTCACGGCCTTCCCACCACTTCCATCCGCATACGATGACCATTTCATGCGCAGAATATCGCGTCGGCAGGCTCCATCGGAAGATGGCCGTAAATACGTCTACGATAAGCTCGGGCTTCTCGACAAATGTGGCATTACATGGATCTCTCCGGCTGCCCGCCAGTATGTCGTTGATGGCTTGGCTGACCCTACCCATGCTGCCATCTTATCTTGCCAGTCACCTGAAGCATCACCCCTGGTTTTCGCTCAAAGGGCAGCCGAACTTCAGCAAAACTGTCGTCGTCGGCTTAGCTTGGACACATTACCGACTGTCCATTCGACTTACGCCTCCACACGACACGGATGCTTCAAGTGCGGTCACATTGGCCACAACGCCAAGGAGTGTCGTCAACTTTTCCAGACCCGAATCCACTACGAAGCTTGTCAAACTCCTCGGATGTCCATTCATGTTGAGGGAATAGGTAACCTATCTGCCCTGGTGGATACCAGTGCGGAACGAACGGCGCTACACCGACGTTATGCTCCGGACACTATCCGACCGTGGACGCAACCTCCCCTCAGCGGACTTGAAGGAAGTGCTATGCCAGTCGGAATGCTCGACATTTCAGTCCGGACGGCAGCGGGCACTAAAGTTCTTCCATTCATTTTCGTCTTTGAAGACCTCCCTGCCGACATGATCCTTGGTGCTGACTTCTTGCTATCTGATGACATTGAGCTCACCATACATTGCGGCCAGGTCGAGCTCCAGTCTTCGACAGCTGGGACTACCGCCACGACCCTGCCACCACCGACAGGTGAGCCATCCACTCCGCCTACCTTAACTTCTATATTGGCTCGCCATCAGCCAGTATTCGCTAGCAATACAGCAGAACTGCCAGGCACTAATTTGCTGCTCCATCGCATACCAACGGGAAATCATCTGCCAATATGCGTACCACTGCAACGATACGCTGAACGAGAACGGGCAGTGATCGCAGAACAAGTAGATGAAATGCTTGCCGCGGGCATTATTAGGCCGTCATCGAGTCAGTGGGCAGCGCCAGTCGTCCTTGTTCGCAAGAAAACGGATCACTACGCTTCTGCGTGGACTACAGGCAGCTCAATAAGTGTACAATGCCTGACTCCTACCCTTTACCCCGCATTGACGACGCTGTTGATACAGTACGTCTCTGCAAGTTCTTTTCATCGCTTGATTTACGCGCAGGGTACTAGCAGATTAACGTCGCGGATGAAGATCTATGTAAAATGGCCTTCCGCACACCTTTCGATTTGTATGAATTCAACCGCATGCCGTTTGGACTAAGAACGGCTCCTAGAACTTTTCAGAATGCGATGAATTCAGTGCTCGGACCATTTAAAAACCAAGCCTGTGTGGTGTACTTAGATGACATCCTGGTCGTTGGCAGGACGGAGGACGAACACCTTCGCAATTTGGACGAAGTACTACACAGACTCTATGCAGCAGGGTTTCGTTTGAACAAAGAGAAATGCCAGTTTGGTATGTCCAATATTTCGTACGTGGGACATAATATATCTCCTGTCGGCATTCAACCACTCCCGGAGTGAATAGCTGCCGTGTCGCAGTATCCCACACCAACCTGCTTGAAGCAGGTTCAGTCATTTCTGGGTATGGCGTCGTATTTGCGAAGGTTTATTCCACACTTCGCTTCGATCGCAGCTCCCTTGAGCGGTCTTCTAAAAAAGACGCGCGGTCGTCTCACAAGAAAATGCTTTTCGAACTATAAAACAAAAGCTCACTTGTTGCCCCATACTAAGTCACTTCATTGAAGACTGATCCACTGAAGTGCACACTGATGCCAGCCAAGTCGGCCTAGGAGCTGTGTTAGTGCAGCGTGATCCAAATGGCGTGGAACACGTGGTCGCTTATGCCAGCTTAAAACTTTCAGACACCGAGCGCCACTATCACTCTAACGAGCTTGAATGTCTTGCAGTGGTATGGAGCGTCGATGATAAGTTTCGACATTATCTTTTCAGGCGTAAATTCACTGTTGTGACTGATAATGCTGCTATAGCATGGATGCTCTCCAAGCAGCAACTTAAGCACAAATTTGCCCGGTGGATAATCACGCTGCAAGAATACGATTTTGACGTGCGCCACCGCGCCGGGAGCTAAACAACGTCACCGATGCACTCTCACGGAACCCCCTTGACTTCCCGCAACAAACCAGGCAAACACACATTTTTTTCGCCCAGATCAATATATCTCGAGCCCAACAGAAGGATAAAGATTTGGCATCCATTATTGCATCTATCACTGACAAGGGAAATCACAGTACTTTTGTGATGTGCAATGCCGCATTGTACCGGCGTCACTGGCGAGCGGACCGATCCGAAGAACGTTACCTCCTGGTGATCCCGAAATCCCACAGGTCAGAAATATTACGAGCCATTCACGACTCCCCAGAAGGCGGACAGACCAGCCAACGAGCCACACTCCGGAAACTACAAGAACGTTTTGGGTGGCCGAAGATGCAAAGTAGCGTCCGTTCTTATGTCGCCAGTTGCAAAATTTGCCAGCAGATTAAGCAACTGCCTGGATGTAAACCTGGATTACTAACACCAATCGAGATACCCGAAACTATTTTCCACATGATTGGCATTGATTACACGGGACCTATACCCACCACCACTGCGGGAAATCGTTACGTCATTGTAGCAGTAGACTACCTGTCAAAATACGTGGAAATGGGGGCCGTGCCATCTCTGGCATCTACTTACCGAATCGACTTCCTCAAGCACCAATTTGAAGGGAGACATGGCTTACCAAAAAAGTTAATATCTGATCGGGCTACAACGTTTCGTAGCGGGGAACTGAAAAAGTACCTTTGCACGGCAGGCGTGCAGCACCACTTCGCATCCGCGTTTCATCTTCAAGCCAACGGCCTTACTGAGAGAGCCAACCAGAGCATCCAGGCACGACTCGCTCCATACACGAAGGCAGGAAAAAGAGGAGAGGCCGACTGGGACGTCCACCTTCCGTCAGCCACTTTTGTGATTAACACGGCACTGCAGACGTCCACTGGGGAAACGCCCTACGAAATTGTTGATGGGAAACTACCACAGCTGAAAATGGTCCTCAGTCTGGATGCTCCCATTATAATTCCACGTGCCAACGATCGCGAAGCGGCCTGTCAGAAGATCCGAACTGAGGCGATCAAGAAAGCTACCCACGCACAAGAAAATCAAAAGCGCCACTATGGCAGACGCCGTAGACCCGCTCCTGCTTACAACATCGGTGACGAGGTCTGGGTGCAAAGGGGCACCAGCGGGCCTGGCAAGAAGCTACTTCCCAAGTTCGACGGGCCATTCATAATTACTCAGCGTGTAGGAGAAAATACCTGGCATGTGAACACCTCATATGCGAGCTTCACTCTCGATAAACGCAAAAGAAACAACTTTGCCGTGCATGTGTCGCACTTGAAAAAAGCAGTCGGACCGCTGCAGGTGCAATGAACTGTAATTTCTTTTTTTTCGTTGTCAGGTCCGCAGTGTGGCCGAATGTAACGAAGAGCGGCGCGGCAGCTGAGGGCCATGGGTTGGAAAGCGAGGAAGAAGAGGCAGAATTGAACAGCTTGCCCGACGAACGGGTGTTGTGTCTGTCTCGCTTATTACAATATATATATATATATATATATATATATATATATATATATATATATATATATATATATATATATAGATATATATATATATATATATATATATATATATATATATATATATATATATATATATATATAGGACGAGCCAACCGGCGCTCCTCCGTCTACCTCCACGGCCCCGGCTACCGCAGCCTATCCATCGTGGATTATCACCGCGCACCAGCGTGAGCCGCCCACGTTCGCCGGATTCGAGGTGAAGATGTGGAGGATTGGTTGGACCAGTTCAATCGAGCGAGTTCAACTAACAACTGGGATGATCCTACCAAGCTTCGCCGTGTTTTTTTTTTATCTGACAGGCATAGCGAAAACCTGGTTTTTCAATCATGAAACGGACATCACGGACTGGACACGTTTCAAGCAACAGCTTCGCCAAATTTTTGGCAACCCGGTGGTTCGTTCAGCTCTCGCGAAGAAGACACTGGATGCTAGCAAGCAACAATGCGGTGAGTCTTACACATCGTACATAGACGATGTCTTTGCTCTCTGTCACCGTTTCAGCACGTCTATGTCTGAATCAGAGAGAGTTCGTCATCTATTGAAAGGGATCAGAACGGTCGCGTTCAATGCCTTGTCATACAAAACCGACCACAGTCGCTGACGTTGTTGCCACGTGCCAACGCCTAGAGGAACTTGAGTCCCAACGGTTACCGCCGGACAGCGCTGAAAACACCACCACGACTGATGCCTTATTGCGTGCCATGATCCGGGCGATTATACGGGAAGAGCTGCAATCTTTCGGCCTCTCAATGACACCAAGTCCACCTCCCCTCTCCAACAGTGTTTTGCGCGACGTTATCAAAGTGGAGTTGGCGTCCATGACCGGGCCAGCGTATGTAGACTCTCGAGTCTACATACGCTGGCCAGGTCTTGTGCGTACCTCGACTCCAGCCGACGTACGCACAAGTCCCCGCTGGCTCACCACCCGTCGTACAACCGATGCCCGCACACTCGACGCCTGTCCCACTCGCTTCGTTAACTCTGAGTGCGCCTAGCCAGCCTTTTCACCCACCATGGCGGTCGCCTCGTCCGATCTGTTACTACTGCGGCCATCGGGGCCACATTGCACGCTTTGGTCAGAATCGTCAGCAGGACGACCGTCGTGGATTCGACACCTACGGACGGGATCATGAGACAAGCTGATACGCTTTCCAACATCGTCCTTAAGATCCGCCGCAACGTCACTCACCGTCTTAAACGGCGACATCTGAGCCAACCACTTCTTACCACTCTACTAGACGCCGCTCACCATCACCCATCCGCCGCTCCACGTCTTCAATGTGACCTGTCTCGCAATTCACCAACCAACGCCCGGAAAACAAACCTCTGCAGCTTTTCGAGCAAAAGCTGCATCGAACGAAAAGACAGAAATTCCTCCAGTGCCTCCATATAATACGATATCTGTTTTAATAGAAGGTGTGTACGTGGACGCTTTAATAGACACTGGTGCTGGTATGCCTGTGATTGATCGTTTCTTGTGCTCCCATCTGCGAAAAATCACCACCCCTTATGATGGCCCTACACTGCTCGCTCCTCAAGGGGACGCCATTAGACCTGCCGCTATATGCAACGCCGTCAACGTGTTGTCATAGTAGCTCTTCTCCATTTTGTGCAACTTTCCGTGCTGAGTTCGCGTGCCCACCAGCCTATATTAGGCTGGGATTTTCTGTCTACGGCGAGCGCTTCCATCTGCCGTCGAGAAAATGTTGTTTGTATGATGGAAACTGACTATGCCCTTTATGCGGATGACGAGCCCGTTCGCTTGCTCGCTGCGGAAGATACCGAGCTACAACCTGGTCATCAGCGAATAGTTACCATCACTTTTAATGTGATCGACTCTGTTGACGTGTTTGTCCAACTATCTGCCCACTGTCTCGCAAGAGGTATAGCCCTTGCTTCAGGTCTAGTGCGATTCCACTAGGGCTCCGGACTTCTCTACGCTAGAAACCAGACGCCTGAGAAAAATCTCTTTCCTAAAGGCACTACAATGGCTTGCGTTACCGAATCCAAAACTGTCTCTGTTGTCCCGCTTATACCAGCGTTTTCTGACCTTTCTTCTATTGGACGTTCAACAAGCGTTTCTGTTCTTGCTGAGACTATTAGTCCAGAGCTGACCTCTTCACAGACAGATGAGTTGCTTGTCTTGCTACAAAAGCATGGGAGATTGTTTGATGGCCATTCCTCATCTCTGGGACAGACGTCCATTATTAGGCATCGTATCCAGACCGATAGCACTTCCATCGTACGCCGTCGACCATATCGCGTCTCTTCGTTCGAGCGTGAGTTCATTGAACTAAATGTAGTCTATATGCTGCAACGGAACATTATACGTCCCTCCGCGAGTCATTGGTCATCCCCTGTTGTTTTAGTAAGGAAAAAAGATGGCTTCGTGCGATTTTGCGTGGACTACAGAGCACTTAATAAGATTACCCACAAGGATGTTTACTTCATGCCGCGCATAGACGATGCTTTGGATTCACTTCAAGGTGCCGTGTACTACTCAAGCCTAGACCTGCGTTCAGGTTATTGGCAAAAACCCATGCACAAGGATGACAAAGAAAAGACAGCGTTTTCAACACCAGATGGGCTGTACGAATTCAACGTCATGCCATTCGGCCTTTGCAATGCTCCAGCAACATTCGAGCGGATGATCAACACGGTTTATCGAGGCTTGAAATGGAAGACTTGCTTGTGCTATTTAGACGATATCATTATTTTCTCGTCAACCTTCCCTCAGCACTTGCAACGACTGGACGAAGTTCTCACGTGCCTTGCAAACGAAGGCCTTCAGCTGAACATCAAAAAGTGCCATTTCGCGAGCAAGACGATTAAAGTGTTAGGCCACATCGTAAGCAAGGACGGCATTCGTCCCAATCCAGACAAGATTTCCGCTGTCCAACACTTCCCGCGTCCTGAAAAAGCCAGAGATTTGCGCAGTTTCCTCGGCCTCGCTTCTTATTTTCGCCGAATCCTTCGAGACTTCGCCCCAATAGCTTCACCATTGCACAAGTTGCTCGGATCAGGCGTCGGATCAGCTCTCTGCGGAACTACTTAACAAACCCGCCACTGCCGCACTCGACAAGCTTTCGGCCGTCTCTTCCCTGCATGTTTTGTCCTTAGCTACTGTGGACCCAACTTCTCCAAGCGAGTGTGGTTTGTTCTTATCTCACCAACGTGCTGACCCTTACTGTCGCCGCATCATGGACCGTCTTGGCGGGACTTGCCGGCCCCCTAACGCTCATCTTCGCCGACAGCTGACGCAATTCAAGCTCAACAACCACGTCCTGTACCGTCATATCTACCACCCTGATGGTCAGCGCTGGGTGCCCGTTCTACGTCACTCTCTTCGGACTCAAGTCCTCAAGACATATCACGATGACATGTCTGCTGGACACATGGGCTTCCAGAAAACGTATGACCGCATAAGATGTCACTACTACTGGCCGAGCTTGTCCACCTGTGTCGCGAAGTACGTTGCCTCATGCGCCCTTTGTCAGCGTCGCAAGCTACCTACATCAACTCGAAGTGGACAATTACAACCGCTTCCGTGTCCCCTGCAACCATTAGAGGTAGTTGGCGTTGACCTGTATGGTCCGCTTCCTATGACTGTCACGGGCAATCGATGGATAGTTACAGCTGTCGACCACCTCACCTGCTACGCCGAAACAGCTCCCGTGCCTTCTGCGGCTGACTTCATCCTTCGAGCAATAATCCTTCGTTACGGAGCTCCTCGTGTAATCCTGAGCGATCTTCAAAGAATATTTTTTTCAGAACTCGTCAAAGATGTGCTCAACGCATCCGGCACTACACACAAAACAAGCTCCAGTTACCATCCTCAGACGAACGGCTTGACTGAGTGCTTTCATCGCACACTGTCATCTATGATCGCGATGGATAACGAACCGGACGCCAGAAACTGGGACACCACTTTGCCATTTGTCACTTTTGCGTATAATACCTCTGCACACGGCACAACCGGTTATTCGCCGTTCTACCTCGTCCACGGTCACTTCCCCTCTTCTTTCCTCGATGTTTTGTTCTTCTCTGCACCTGTTAAACCTTGTTCATTTTCAAGTGAAGAATACGTGCCTCGTCTACTTCATTGCCGCCAGCTGGCTCGCGTCAACACTGAAGCCAAGCAAGAGGATCGCAAGCTTGAATATGATGCCTCTCATCGTGTCATCGTGCCGTGTCCTTCAGCCCTGGCGACGAAGTCCTCCTTCTTACACCCATTCGCACTCCCGGCCTGTGAGAGAAGTTTCAATTACGTTTTATTGGCCCCTACACTGTCTCGGAGCAAACGTCTCCTGTGAATTATCGCGTGGCACCCGCTATTCTTCCAACGGACCACCGCTGAAGGGCAGCAGAAATACTCCACGTATCCCACATGAAGCCTTTCATACGGCGTTCCCCTTCGCTTTAAACTGCGGTCATGAACTGTGGTCAGGATGACTGCTTTCACGGGGGGGGGGGGGAGTTAGTGTAGGCATTAGAGAGTTAGTTTAAGCACATCTACTATCTTTACACATGTTCATCATCATGAGTGGTCGTCATCTTCATCTGACCGGGGGATATGGCTTGCCTGAGTTCTATGCCTTGGGTGTGGTCGCTTCATCGTGTCTTCTGGGCCTCATAAAGGTTCCCTTCACCGTTACATCACTATATATATATATATATATATATATATATATATATTTATTTATTTATTTATATATATTTATATAAATGGCGGGAATAATATTTCAATGGGCCAGTTAGTCTTCGTGAAGGTATGGGATATGGCACAACGGGAGCGTTGTCAACAAGGATAAATATATTTATTTCCCAACAGTTTCGGGAGGGGTCCTCCCTTCATCAAGGGATGAGTTATACTGACATAAGCTTCCAAACTTCATTGCTGCCGCGTCCCTCTCGCCTTGAAAGACGTTTGCGAGAATGAGAGGGAACTAAAAAAAGGAAGGAAAGAAAAAAGAAAAAAGAAGAAAAGAAAAAAAAGAAAAAAGAAAGAAAAGAAAGAAAGTGAAAAGAGCAAGAACAACTGTCAACACTGAGAACGAAACCAACTGTCCGTGTACGTCCACATACGGTTCTTATCACGTGCTGTTCAGTTCTCGACGTGTGTCGAGCCACCCAAGATTGTCGCCGGGGTGGCGCGAAAGGTCCGTGACGGCATGCGGAAAGAAAGGGTTTCCCCTTAATGGGTTGGTCGGCTCTTTACCTTTAATCTTCGTCCGCTCCGTCCGTATATATATATATATATATATATATATATATATATATATATATATATATATATATATATAGTGGGAGTAATAATTCAATGGGCCTGTAGTTAGTCTTCGTGAAGGTATGGGATATGGCACAACGGGAGCGTTGTCAACAAGGATACTACTACAACCTTTCTACTACAGAAGATACTTAGACGATATTTTTATGATATGTAACCATGATGAGGGAAGTCTTTTCCGCTTCATAGAGGATTTTAACAAGTGCCACCCGTCAATAAAATTCACGCACAAAATTTCCAAAACTAGCATTAACTTTTCGGACGTCACTTTCACGGTCGAAAATGACCGCTTGTCAACAAACCTTTACAAAAAGCCTACAGACCGTCAAATGTACCTACAATTCAACAGCAGCCACCCAAAGCATTGCAAAACAGGTATTCCATATTCTCAGGCCTACCGGTACCGAAGAATATGCACCGATATGCGGGAATTTGACAGACACGCGGAACACCTAAGCATTCCTTATTGAAACAAAATTATCCGGAAGACATTATTGACAATACCATACTACGTGCTCGCAACGTGAACAGGAATGATATTATTAAGG
The DNA here is from genome assembly GCA_013436015.1 of Rhipicephalus annulatus. Classification (NCBI taxonomy): domain Eukaryota; kingdom Metazoa; phylum Arthropoda; class Arachnida; order Ixodida; family Ixodidae; genus Rhipicephalus; species Rhipicephalus annulatus. The sequence continues at coordinate 106,445 of WOVY01000895.1, read as the reverse complement.
GACCAAACAGAGTATCTAAAACAACTTCCCAAACGAACCTTGTACTAACTTGCTCCTCATCAGCGCCACGAATCAACAACATACTTTCCCGCCATTTCAACATAATCAGGCAAAGCAAACGACTAACTTCTATTTTCACGAAGCCACCTCACGTGGTGTACCACCGGGATAAAATCTGAAGGACATTCTTGTCAGAGAAAAAACAAACACCCCAAAATTTCAATCAGGGTGCCATCCCTGCGGAAAAGCTCGATGCAAGGCATGCCCACAGATGTTCACAACACGTGAATCCAAAGCGAACTTCTCGGATTTCAAATTCTGCATAACTGAAAGCCTTAATTGTGACTCCAGTAACGTAATATACATGCTACACTGCAACATCTGCGGACAAGAATATATCGGCCAAACAGACACGCCATTTCGGCTGCGGTTCAATAATCACCGGTACCACGCCACTTCACTGCCGAAGCTACCTTTATCTAGACATCTGCGCCTGCCAAACCACAGTTTTGAAAATATCAGAGTAACTCTTTTGCAGTCCGGTTTCTCAAACAGACGCGAGCGCGAACAGCGTGAGGCATATTTTATTTTAAAATTTTGAATATTAGTAGCCGGCATCACCGAGGACCCCGGAAAACTCAACTGCCTCCGAGAAGTAAGCCAGGAGGAAATTGGTGACAAAGATTGATAGCTGGAGACCATGCTTTTTCTGACTGACTCGTACGTGTACACTGTCCTTTCTTGTTTTTTTTTACATGCACATACAAAGTGTTTACGTTCCCCTACCACTTGATGACCATTGAAGGGAAACGGACGAAGATTAAAGGTAAATAGCTGACCGACCCATTAACGGGAAACCCTTCCTTTACGCACACCGCACGCCGACCGACCCATTACGGGGAAACCCTTTCTTTACGCACGCCGTCACGGACCCTCCCGGCACCGCGGCGACAATCTTGGGTGGCCCGACACACGTCGAGAACTGAACAGCACGTGATATGAACCGTATGTGGACGTACACGGACAGTTGCTTTCGTTCTCAGTGTTGACAGTGGTCCTACCTCTTTTTTACTTTCTTTTTTTCTTTTTCGTCTTTTTCTTTCCCCTTTTTTGTTTTTTCTTTCCTTTTTTAGGTTTTCTCACTCTCGCAAACATCTTTCAAGTCGAGAGGGACGCGGCAGCAGCGAAGTTTGGAAGCTCATGTCAGTATAACTCATCCCCTGATGAAGGGAGGACCCATCCCGAAACTGTTGGGAAATAAATATATTTATCCTTGTTGACAACGCTCCCGTTGTGCCATATCCCATATATATATATATATTGTGAGAATTCATTGTACGTCATCTTCCTCATCTAACAATAATCATCATCAGTCTTCGGCACGTTCCTCTTCATGATCGGCGCCATTTTGCTGTTGCTTCAATAAAGCGTCAGCTGCACCGTTGTATTTCAAGTGGTGGAAGGTGCTTCCCGATCTCTTCGACCTCTCTCCATCCAAAGCCAGCTCCTGGAGCTCCGTTCGGGACGTCGCTTGCGCCAGCAGAGCACCATGGCCCAAGAGCAAGCCCAACCGAACCTCTCGCCGGCGCAACCACCAGCCGCCAACCCTAGCCCGGTCAACAACCCCCCTCGGGAGCCTCCAATCTTCTCCGGTCTGCCTGGCGAAGATGTCGAAGACTGGCTCGACAACTATGACCGCGTAGGTGTCTACAACAACTGGAACGAGGCATCGAAATTAGCACGCGTCCAGTTCTACGTCTCTCAGGTTGCCAAGACGTGGTTCCTGAACCATGAGAGCGACTTCCGCGATTGGTCTTCCTTCAAAGACCAGCTCCGACGCATTTTCGGTACACCGACCGTCCGTTCAGAAGTTGCTCGCAAGAAACTGGCAGAACGCGTTCAACATTGCGGTGAGTCCTACACTTCCTATATTGAGGATGTGCTTGCACTTTGCCGCCGTATCGACGACACCATGCCAGAAGGTGATCGTGTCCGGCACCTTCTGAAGGGTATCGGACCTACCGCTTTCAACGCCCTCGTCGCACACAACCCTTCGACGGTTTCCGACGTCGTCTCGGTATGCCAGCGGCTTGATACCTTGCAGTCAATCCGCCTACGACCAGACTTCTCTGAGAACCCCCTGGCAAACAGTATGGAGCTCCGATCCATCATTCGAGACATAATTCGTGAGGAATTGCAAGCCTACACTTTACCTCCTTCTAACAACGTTCCCGCTCAACCCGCCTCTAGCGATCTGCGCGGAATTATTAGAGAAGAAATGTCAGCGTTCCAAAGCATTCACCGTGCTCCACCATGCGCCCAACCCCCTTCGTATGCACAGATCGCTGCAATGCAACCCTCGCCGTCTCAAGCACCACCACCTGTACCTGATCACGAACATCTAGCACCTCTAGTCGCCCGTCCACCGAACCCTACCTACCATTCTTCCTGGCGGGCCCCACGTCCTATTTGCTACTACTGTGGAATTCGAGGACACATTTCCCGGGTCTGTCGACGTCGGCAGCAAGATGAACTTCGTGGTTATGCCGCTTTTGAACGAGACGACACATATACTCGAGGTTACTACCGTTATGCCGACAGTCCTTCCAACCACCGATCACCGTCTCCTGTGCGCATTTCCAACACGACCAACAATACACGTGCATCCCGACCACGCTCCCCTTCGCCACTCCGACGCTCTGTTTCACCACTTCGGCCTGTCTCTCAACTGGCTCCCCAGCGCTCGGAAAACTAAACAGTGCAGTTTTTGGAGGGAAAACTGCATCGCGGCGAAATGACCCAAGTCCTCCTGAACGACCGTCAAACATGTTATAGGTAACTGTGGAAGGTGTGCGGGTGTTGGCTTTGGTGGACACGGGAGCAACTATTTCAGTTATGCGTGCCGACTTGTGTTCTCGATTGCGGAAAGTGAAGACACCCTACCTTGGATCATCTTTGATTGGGGCCAATGGAGCAATAATTAGACCATCGGCCCAATGTACAGCGCGTGTCTTCATTGATGGTATTCTTCATCACATCACCTTCGCTGTCTTAATTTCATGTGCTCATGAACTAATTTTAGGCTGGGACTTTCTCTCATCAGCGTCTGCATTAATTTCTTGCCGTCAACGTGTAGTCGAAATGACCGAGACCGATCACTGCAGCGAACGCGTCGACGAAAAACCATTGCGTTTCTTCACAGCTTCCGAATCCATACTACTCCCGGGTCAAGAGCAACTCATCACCATCACTTCTCCGAATATTGCCAATGGTGACGTCCTTATCACCCCTTCCAGCAGCTGTCTAGCTCGCGGCGTTGTAGTCCCCTCCAGCCTGGTGCGGTTCAAAGACAGTGCAGCGATAATCATTGGCCTGAACCCTACCCCAGAGCCCGTCCTCCTACCCCAAGGTTCTGCAGTGTCATGTTATGTGGATACCCAACCGGTTTCTTTGGTCTCTCTTGACGCCTTGACAGCTCAGCCACAACAGGCCCAGTCTGTTACTTCCTCCTCCTTTGCTCCCGGGATAAATCCTGACCTTTCTGCTTCTCAGCGTGAGGCGTTGCTGAATTTGCTCAGGAAACACCAGGCCTCCTTCGACGCCAATGCTTCGGCACTAGGACAGACCACAGTTGCGTATCATCGTATCGACACTGAAGGTCAGACTGTTGTACGCCGTCGTCCCTACCGAGTCTCCTTGGCCGAGCGCAAAATCATCGAGGAGAACGTGACCGATATGCTAAACAGAAACATCATACGACCCTCTACCAGTTCTTGGTCATCACCCGTTGTGTTGGTACAAAAGAAGGATGGATCGATACGATTTTGTGTTGATTACCGCGCGCTCAACAAGATTACCCGAAAGGATGTATACCCGATGCCCCGTATAGATGATGCACTTGACTCATTGCAAGGCGCCCAATACTTCTCCACCCTTGACCTTCGCTCCGGGTATTGGCAAATACCAATGGACGAAGCAGACAAAGAAAAGACCGCCTTTTCTACGCCGGACGGTCTTTACGAGTTTAACGTTATGCCTTTCGGTCTATGTAATGCTCCCGCCACATTTGAAAGGATGATCGACACTGTTCTTCGTGGCCTCAAGTGGAAAACTTGTCTATGCTACCTCGATGATATCGTCGTGTTTTCTTCCACTTTTGATGATCATCTGCAACGCCTAGATCAAGTGCTCACATGTCTCTCCAACGCTGGACTTCAACTAAACACAAGGAAGTGCCATTTTGGCAACACAGCTATAAAAGTTCTAGGACATCTGGTTACTAAAGATGGCATCCAGCCCGATCCGGACAAAATTTCCGCAGTCCTCAACTTTCCGCGACCCTTTCGTTCCAAAGAACTACGCAGTTTCCTTGGACTCGCATCGTACTTTCGCCGCTTCATTCGCAACTTTGCCACTATTGCCGCTCCTCTCCACAAGCTCCTTGCTAGTACCGGTTCCTTCGATTGGAATGATCAATGCGAAGCCTCATTCCAAGAACTCAAGCAGGCACTGACATCCCCACCGGTGCTTTGTTATTTCGATGACAAGGCACCTACAATATTACACACTGACGCGAGTGGACAAGGAATCGGCGCCGTACTGCTCCAGCGCGACCATGCCTTTCGCGAGAAAGTTGTCGCGTATGCAAGCCGCGCTCTGACCACTGCAGAGAAGAGGTACTCGATAACCGAACAAGAGTGCTTGGCTGTTGTCTGGTCCATCCAAAAATTTCGTCCGTACCTACATGGTCGACATTTTACTGTTGTGACAGACCACCATGCTCTTTGCTGGTTGTCCACAATCAAAAACTTGTCGGGACGACTTGGCCGCTGGATTCTCCGATTACAATCTTATGACTTTGACGTCATCTACAAGACTGGAAGACAACATCAAGATGCCGATGCTTTGTCACGATGCCCTTTGCCGCAGTTTTCGGTGCACGTCACATCCCCTAGTCAAATTGGCTATACCGAGGACGCCTCGTCGATATCATCAATTTCTTCCCTACCTTCATCCACCCGTCCGTCAGCACTTGCTACTCACCAGCGAGCCGATTCTTATTGCACTGACATCATTGGTCGGCTTACCGGTGCTTCGTCTTCCCCTAATGCCAGGCTCCGGAAACAACTCCGACTATTCAAGTTGGAGGACGATGTGCTATATCGATACATTTTGCACCCGGAAGGCCACCGATGGGTTCCCGTCGTACCGCGCGCACTTCGCACTGAAGTTCTGCGCGCTTCCCACGACGACCCGACGTCAGGACACTTGGGTTATTACAAAACATACGAGCGCATCCGCAGTCGATTTTTCTGGCCAGGTCTTTCCACGACAGTAGCTAAATATATTGCCTCGTGCGCACTTTGCCAACACCGCAAGCGGCCCACTACTCCTCCAGTCGGGACCCTACAACCACTTCCTTGTCCATCAGAGCCGTTCTCTGTCGTCGGAATTGACCTCTTCGGGCCCCTCCCAACTACATCAGACGGCAAGAGGTGGATAGTCACCGCGGTTGATCACTTGACCCGGTACGCTGAGACGGCCTCAATCACTTCAGGAAGTGCTTCGGAAGTAGCAACTTTCTTCTTGAATGCTATTTATCTACGTCATGGAGCCCCTCGTGTCCTTTTGAGCGACCGGGGAAAGGCATTTCTTTCAAGCACGCTCAGTGAAGTTCTTCAAGCATCAAAAACAGTTCATAAAACAACATCTAGCTATCACCCGCAAACCAATGGCTTAACGGAAAGATTTCATCGCACGCTGTGTGACATGCTGTCCATGTATATCCGACCGGACCATCGCAATTGGGATGCCATACTACCCTTTGTCACGTATGCATATAATACGTCAGTTCAACGAACCACAGGCTATTCTCCATTTTTCCTAGTATACGGACGCCAACCGACATCACCACTCGACGTTTCATTCTTTTCTGGCCCCGTCAACTCTTCACCATTCGTTTGCGACCAGTTTCTGTCGCGCGTTGCTCGATGCCGTCGTCTTGCCCGCGTAAACACCGAAGCTAGCCAAGAAGATCGCAAACATCGTTACGATGCCACTCACCGCGTCGTTCTCTACCACCCTGGCGACAATGTACTTCTGTGGACTCCTGCGCGAACGCCTGGCTTATGCGAAACGTTTGAGTCACGCTATCTTGGCCCTTACAAAGTTATCGAACAGACCTCACCGGTGAACTACCGTGTCACACCTGTTCATGTCCCCACTGACCAACGCTGCCGCGGGACAGAGATTGTGCACGTTTCGCGTCTCAAGCCCTATTGTATGCGTTCCACAGCGTAATTCGCGGCCAGGCTGGCCGCTTCCGTCGACGGGGGAAATTAGTGTGAGAATTCATTGTACGTCATCTTCCTCATCTAACAATAATCATCATCAGTCTTCGGCACGTTCCTCTTCATGATCGGCGCCATTTTGCTGTTGCTTCAATAAAGCGTCAGCTGCACCGTTGTATTTCAATATATATATATATATATATATATATATATATATATATATATAATACACATACATTATTATGAATACTCTAACACTCCCATGTTTAAATTGACATAGATACCCAATAAAGTGGCTGGGGGGATAGCTGTCATGGTAGCTCAGTGGTAGAGCATCCAACGCGTTATCCTAAGGTCGCAGGTTTGGATCCTGCCCACGGCAAGTTATCTTTTCACCCACTTTTCTTTCTTCACATTTACATTACAATTGGCCTAATAACTTTCCCTATACCTTCCTTGGCATTATTGTCTGTTAGATCTCATTATTATTGTGTAAACACGAAAAACAAGCCCTTAAGAATACACTTGTTTCCCATATATATATATATATATATATATATATATATATATATATATATATATATATATATATATATATATATATATATATATATTGTTACGGTGCGATGCCTTTATTTACAGGAGATGATCAATGCGAGAGTCCAGGGATCTGGCCGATCACCGCTCGTGGCAACCTCGTTCTCCTCTTCTTCTACGCGCCCCCTCAGTATCGTAGCAATTTCCCCTTTGCAGACGATGCCCACCGGGTGAGTTAGGCTTCGTTGCGATGGTGATAGCGTTTTAGACGGGCAACATGAACGACGTTGGTCTTGCTTGAGCGGCGGCCAGTTGACAACAGCTGAGATATCACGTACGTGACATCGCAGAGACGTTCCAAGACAACAAACAGACCGGTGTAGTTGGCCAGAAACTTTTGGCAGAGGCCGCGCTTGTGAAGCGGCGTCCAAAGCCACACCAAATCCCGTTTCTCAAACCATACGTGCCGGTGACTTCTGTCGTAACGCTTCTTGGAGCGTTTCTGTGAGACGAAAGTTCAAAGACAGGCGATGCGCCGGGCCTCTTTTGCGCGGAAAATGGTTTCGGCGAGAGTAGGTTGATCAGTCTTGGAAAAAGGAAGGATAGTGTCAAGAGCTGTGCGGTGTTGGCGTGCGTAGAGCAGATAAAATGGACTGTATCTCGTAGTTTCGTGCTGTGCAGTGTTGTAGGCGAAACTTATAAATGGCAAAATTGCGTCCCATGTTTTGTGTCCAGAATCAACATACATGGAAATCATGTTGACGAGAGTCCTATTTGTTCGTTACATCAACCCATTAGCCTGCGGGTGATACGGGGCAGTGTGACGAAAATGGCACGAAGCAAGACGAAGGAGGTCTTCAACTACATCGGCAACAAATTGCCGCCAGCGATCACTGATGATGACACGGGGGGATCCATGGCGTAATATAACGTGTGACAGCATGAAGTGTGAAACTTGAGTGGCCGTTGCCGCAGGAATCGCCGCAGTTTCGGTGTAACGTGTGAGGTGGTCAACGCCCACATGAATCCATCGGTTGCCGCTCGGTGATCGCGGAAAAGGGCCGGGCAGGTCGACACCTACGACGTCAAATGGTAAACTCGGAGGTGCTATGGAATGAAGTAGTCCGGCTGGCGGAGTTGTAGGACGCTTGTGGCGTTGACATTGCTCACAGCTCGCAACGTATGCAGTCACACTTTTACGCATCTTCAGCCAGAAGAAGCGTTCTTGCGTGCGATAAAATGTCCTAGAAAAACCCATATGGCCAGATGTTGGGTCGTCGTGCATTGCTCTAAGTACGTGTTGTCGAAGACTTGTAGGCACAAGTAGAAGTAGGCAAGGGCCTACGCCGGAATAATTCTTTTTGTAAAGAACGCCATCCTTTACGACGAAACCACGTTGACCGTTTGTTCCGGAAATAAAGAAAGAAGCGAGACTGTTGTCATTGCGTTGCCTTGCTCGAAAAGCTGTTAGGTCAGGAAACGGAGTATCCACTACAGCCAAATATTCATCAAAGTTGTCAGCGTCACACTCAGTTGTCGGAAGGGGAAGTCGTAAAAAGCAATCGGCGTCGGCATGAAGACGACCGCTCTTGTAGCATACTTCAAAGTCGTGTTCTTGTAATCGTAACGCCCAACGAGCAAGACGACCAGATGGGTCCCGTAGTCCAGTGAGTCAACATAAAGAATGGAGGTCCGTGACAATCGAGAATCGGCGTCCATAGATATAAGGGCGAAACTTGTGCACGGCGAATATGACCGCGAGACATTCCTGCTCTGTGACATTATAGTTTCGCTCCGGTTTACTTAAACAGCGACTGGCATAGGCAACGACGTGCTCAGCAGCTCCATGGCGTTGGACCAAGACGGCGCCAATACCTACACCACTGGCGTCGGTATGAACTTCTGTGGCAGCAGATGGGTCCTAGTGGCGAAGTGCGGGCCCTGACGTAAGAACAAACTCGAGCTGCGAAAAAGACGACTCGCATTCCGCTGACCACCGAAAAGGTGCGTTCTTGTTGAGTAGGGACGTCAAAGGGTAAGCGAGGTCGGCGAACCTGGGCACAAAGCGACGGAAGTACGCGCATAGGCCCAAAAAGCTTCGCAACTCTCGTACCGACTGAGGTTGTTTGAAGCTGCTGACTGCTGCGACTTTCTGGGGGTCGGGTCGAACGCCATGCTTGTCCACCAGGTGACCGAGAACGAGAGTCTCACGGCTGCCAAAGTGACACTTCTTAGAGTTCAAGGTGAGCTTAGCTCTCTCAAGCCAGGTGAGAACAATGTCTAGACGATGGTTGTGTTCATCGAATGTACGGCCAAAAATTATGTCATCCAGGTAGCAAAGGCAAACTTCCCACTTTAGTCCACGTAACACAGAGTTTATGAAGCGCTCAAACGTGGCTGGAGCGTTGCATAGGCCAAACGCCATTACATTGAATTCAAATAGACCATCTCGGGTTATGAAGGCCGTTTTCTCTTTGTCATTCGGGTGAATGGGGATTTGCCAATAATTAGATCTCAAATCCACGGAGGAGAAGTACGATGCCGAATGTAAGCAATCGATGACACCATCAATCCTGGGAAGCGGATAGACATCCTTTTGAGTAACAGAGTTGAGCCGTCTGTAATCAACGCAGAATCGTCAGGTACCATCCTTCTTTCGGATAAGAATCACAGGGGCAGCCCAAGGGCTACACGACTCGTGGATGACCCTTTTTTTAACATTTCTTCTACCTGTTGAGTAATGACCTTGCGCTCCGCAGATGAGACATGGTATGGTTTCTGCTGGATAGGGTGAGCGGATCCTGTGTCAATTCCATGGCGAGTACGTGACTCGGGTACACTTATTTTCTCTTCTTTCTGCGCAAAGTCAAATATAGTAGCGTGCTTCGCAAGTACTTCAACCAAAGCTTGACGTTTTTCTGATGATAGCGACTTGTTTACCATACTCATAAAGTTGGCTTCTGTATGGTACGTTGCACGAATAGGATCTACTCTCTCGTCCCTTAAATATGCAATAAAACTGGTTGCATTTTGTTCGAAGCGGGCGAGTCGCATTCCGCAGGGTAGCATAACAGGTTCATTTCAATAGTTCGACTCCCATAAGGCCGATCGCCTATCACTGATCGACATACACAATGTGGAACGAGCACATTTTTCTTGGCGCAATTGAGAGGAATGCGCTCCACAAGAATATCAAACTTTCCGGCGTCCAAGGCAGAGGCATCAACACGTACAGTCTTCATCGAATTGGGCGGCAAGACAACATCCTCAATGACGGTGATAGATCCTTGACAGCACCTAGGATCGTCAGTAAATGCCGGTAGCATAATCTCGCCAGCACCGCAATCTACAGTAGCCCCGCACTCGCGTAGAAAATCGATGCCCAAGATTATGTCATGGGTGTAGCTGGTCAGGACGGCGAATTCAGCCTCGGAGACCTTGTCACCCAAAGTGACACTAACAACACACACACCGGTCGGGCACAATGTCTCCCCACTCACTGCTCGAAATGATGCACAACTGTCCCAGCGAAACATCACTTTATGTCCTAGCCGCAATTTGAAGTTAAGACTCATCACTGAAACAGCTGCTCCAGTATCTATCAAAGCCATCGTAGGAAGTCCATCAATAAGCATGGGGACCCTATTTTGCATCATAAAAACGGGTGGAGGCATAGGCGGATGTAGTGACAAATGTTCGGCGACCTCACCTTCATTGGCCGCACGACCTAGTTTCCCAGAGGCGGGGAGGTGACGCGTCGACCATGAGATGGGGAACGAAACCGGCGTGTTGTGGGGGGCGTCAAGCTTCGCACGGAGGAAGGCGAGTCGTTGCGTAAATTCCCGTGGAAATTGCGTCCTACATGTGTATCACTGTGGGTCGTTTGCTGGAAGCCGTTCCCAACGTACGCGTCCCGCATTGAACGCATACCACCGCGCCAGCGGTTTTGTCGAGAAGAAGCTGATGGTCCCTCGTAGTAGCGCTGCTGGGGGCGACGCCTTTGACAACAGAATCGAGCCACATGTCCACGGAAACCACAGTTATAGCACATAGGGGCCTCACGCACGTCGCCAAATTTTACACGAGGCGCCATGTGACCATGATCGTCCCACGAAGACACCATTGTAGGTGGTTGGCGGGAGGCGTTCTGGAAACCACGACGATGATGTAAGTTGTCGGTTGGGGGCTCTGGTGCTCTTGATTGGGGCACATCATATAGCGTGGCATCAGCGGCAGCACACATTGCGCCGTATGGCGGGGAGGTGTTGATAGCAGGTGCTCTCGGCGGGTTGACAGCATCACGTCGTCCAAGTTCTTCGCGTACGATTTGCCTGATCATTGAGGCAAGATTACAGGAGGATGTTGGAGGGACGTCGACACTTGCAACGGTGGTGACGTTGGCAAGTCTACCAAATTTGGGAGTGATGCGCCTAGCCTTCAGTGTCTCAAACGTGCGGCAGTGTTGTATTACGTCCGCTACAGACGCCAAGGTGTCCTTGCCGATGAGGTAATTGTAGGCATCCTCAGCAACCCCTTTGAGAAGATGCCCTACCTTGTCATCTTATTTCATGCTTAGGTCTACAGACTTGCACAATTTCAGAATCTCTTCAATGTACGTTGTGCATGTTTCACCGGGAACTTGAGCACGCTGCATCAAAGTTTGCTCAGCGCGCTTCTTCTTCATCAATGGGTTCCGAAGCAGCTCGCTATTTCTTTCTCAAACGCTTCCCAGGCCGTTAGTGTTTCTTCGTGGTTTTCAAACCACACCAACGCCGTCACCTGAAGAAACATTCCGACGTTAGACAACCGGGAGGCCGCTTCCCAACAGTTGTATTTACTCACACGGTTGAAGTGTTTCACCCATTCGTCGACGTCTTCTCCGACCCTCCCAGAGAAGCTTCGTGGTACCATGAGTCGCGGTCACGCAGCGGCAGACGAAGAGTGCGTGGTGTCGCCGTCAGCAATCGGATCCATAGAGAGCGGTGGTAGACCAGCCAGTCGGCGGCTTCGGCGTAGTTCTTGAGATAGCGCTTCCGTGACTGTTCGCCTTGGATCGCTCCGCTGTACCCAGCACGTCCACCAATCTTGTTACGGTGCGGTGCCTTTTTTACAGGAGATGATCAATGCGAGAGTCCAGGGATCTGGTCGATCACCGCTCGTGCCAACCTCGCTCTCCTCTTCTTCCACGTGCCCCCTCAGTATCGTAGCAGTACATATATACACATGTATATATATATATATATATATATATATATATATATATATATATATATATATATATATATATATATATATATATATATATATTGTCACGAACAAAACAAGACCTGCAGCCAGGAGTTCACTTGAACCAGAGCAACGAAGATGTTCTCTTCTTCTTCGCGCCCAAAAAACGCGTATGAGCCACAGTGGCTCGTTCATCAATGGTGCATAGCCTCCTCTATAACTTTGTGCCCGAGCGGTCGGTCCCTCAGCGCCGTCCCCCGAGCTATTATGGGATGCGAGCGCTCCTGGCGGAGCGCCGAGGCGCAAAACGAGAGAATGGATGGCAGCTATGGAGAAAAAACCGGCTTTGAGTAACTACCGAAAGGGCAAAAATGAAATAAGGAGGGAGGCATTTTACGATAATTCAAGGGGAAGCGCTTTACTGTTTGAAGCGAGATCGGGTTGCCTTAGAACGCGTAGTTATAAAGCAAGATTCAGTAAAGAAGAAGAACAATGCACATGCTGCGGGAAAGATAAGGAAACGGCGGAGCATGTTCTGATTGAATGTGGAGATATCCACCCAGGTGTACTCCTGTATCCGTCAACTGAGCTCGTAATGGTTCTAAATTCTCTAAAGAATTACGCGGAAGTTTTCCTCGCAAGAGCGAGAAAGATGAATCAGCCACTGAAGGCTGCCGTTGACAACGCCGCGCAAATACTACAGAAACGTGACAAACTCAAGTGCTCGACCCCGGGACATCATAAAAAACTTTTGGAGGTTGTGCTCGTGAAGTTTCTCCGCCCACTTTTTCTGAACTTCGCATAAACGCAAGCGTGCATAGGCCGCGTCGTCTGCTGTTATTATGGGATCGGTGCGGCATCTGGCGGCGAGCGCCAAAACTATAAGGGACGGATGGCGCGTATGTATTTAGCGCTAATGCGCGGGCACAAAAAAATATAGGAGGCTATGAATGGTGGCATTACCCCCTCTCCCAAGAAGCATCGTCTCGATGCTGTATATGAAGGCGAAAAAGAAAAGAAAATTAGATGAAAATTAGCATGCAAGCAAAATGAATGGCGTAAGGCGGAATAACGTAGTTGGTTGTGGGGACAAAAGTTAGAGAAATAAGAAAAATAGGAAAAATGTAAGGAAAAGACGAAACAAAAAGAAAGACGCGAAGTTACTAATAAAGTCAGTCACTCCCTGGCGATTCACAGCGCGAAAAGTATGGTTTGAGGCGTGAAACGTGAATGACTTCAGTTTGCGGGGTGAAACGGGAACGTCTCGAATTGCCTTGTGGGAGAACCTCGTAAGTGACGTCACTGAGACGTCGCACAACCTTGTAAGGACTGAAGTAGCGGCGAAGAAGCTTTTCGGAACGTCCACGCTGTCGGATAGGGGTCCACACCCAGACTTCATCACCTGGCTTAAAAATAACTTCACGGTGGCGAAGATTGTAGCGGCGCGCGTCTGCGGTTTGGTGACGTTGAATGCGGTGACGAGCAAGTTGACGGGCCTCTTCTGCGCACTGCGCGAATTTGGCGGCATCCGTGTGGTATATTCCTAAGTTGTCGGGCAGGAGCATGGCGTCGAGCATCGTCGTGACGTCACGACCGTGGACTAAGCGAAAAGGCGTGAAACCAGTACTTTCTTGAATAGCAGTGTTATACGCAAAAGTTACGTAGGGAAGTATGGTGTCCCAGTTGTTGTGATCGATGTCCACATACATTGACAGCATGTCTGCAATTGTCTTATTGAGTCGTTCAGTCAGCCCATTTGTTTGCGGGTGGTAAGCCGTTGTTTTACGATGTTCCGTGCCACTTAATCGCAAGACTTCCTGCAGCATCTCTGCGGTGAAAGCTGTCCCACGATCAGTTAGGACGACAGCTGGAGCACCGTGACGTAAGACGATGCTGTTAACAAAAAATTGGGCGACATCTGCTGCGGTGGCTTTTGGAAGTGCCTTGGTTTCACAGTAGCGTGTTAAGTAGTCTGTAGCGACGACAATCCACCGGTTTCCAGACGAAGACGTGGAGAATGACCCCAGCAAGTCCATGCCAATCTGATGAAAGGGCGCCTTTGGTGGGCCAATTGGGTGCAGTAGTCCCGCTGGTCGTAAAGGTGGAATCTTACGTCGCTGACAGCCGCGACATGTGCGAACGTAGTGCTTCACAGTCTTCGCGAGACGTGGCCAGTAGTAGGAGCGTTGAATCCGTTGCAGCGTGCGCGTATAGCCGAGGTGTCCGGATGATGGCTCATCGTGACACGCACGTAAAATGTCACCACGAAGCGTAGTTGACACAACAAGCAGATACATAGCTTGTGTAGGATGAAAGTTCTTTTTATAAAGCACTCTATCACGGAAACAAAAGGAAGATAGTGAGCGCGCAAAGCTTCGAGGAAGGTGGGAATTGCGTCCTTCCAGGTAGTCAATGTGCGGGATGAGCTCCGAGTCATGACGCTGTTGCTCCACTAAGCTGGTCGCTGATACGGCAGAAAGAAAAGTGTCGTCGTCTTCAAGGTCAGTGTTGGCATTTTCGACCGGTGCACGTGAGAGACAGTCGGCGTCGGTGTGTTTCCGCCCAGATTTGTGGACGATGGTGACATCGAAATCTTGTAGCCGAAGGCTCCATCGTGCTAGACGACCTGAGGGATCTTTGAGATTCGCGAGCCAACAAAGGGAATGGTGGTCGCTAACTACCCTGAATGGGCGGCCATACAAGTATGGGCGGAACTTTGTTATTGCCCAGACAACAGCGAGGCATTCCTTTTCGGTTGCAGAATAGTTTTTTCTCCGCTGGGGATAACGTTCTGCTCGCATAAGCGATCACGCGCTCTATGCCATTTTGCCACTGAACTAATACCGCTCCTAGTCCAACGTTGCTGGCGTCAGTGTGTAATTCCGTGTCAGCGCTTTCGTCAAAATGACCTAGTACAGGCGGAGTCTGGAGGAGGTTTCGGAGGGTGTCGAACGCATGGCACTGATCGGGACCCCAAACAAAGGAGACACCGTCTTTTGTAAGCTTGTTGAGTGGTTCAGCAATCTTCGAGAAGTTTTTGACAAAGCGCCTGTAATACGCACAGAGCCCCAGAAATCGGCGTAGGTCGCGCTTATTTGTGGGCACGGGAAAGGTGGCAACGGCGCGGGTTTTCTCGGGATCTGGGCGGATGCCAGCATGGCTCACAACGTGACCAAGGAACTTCAGTTCTTCGTATCCAAAATGACATTTGTCGGGTTTGAGTGACAACCCCGCTGTTCTAATTGCCTGAAGAACTGCATAAAGGCGTTGGACGTGTTGTTCAAACGTGTCTGCAAAGACCACGACGTCATCAAGGTAAACAAGGCATGATTGCCATTTGAGCCCCGTGAGAACCGTATCCATCAGTCTTTGAAAAGTAGCCGGCGCTGAGCATAGACCGAAAGGCAACACTTTAAACTCGTACAGACCGTCGGGAGTAATAAACGCCGTCTTTTCGCGGTCGCGCTCGTCCACTGCGGTTTGCCAGTAGCCGCTACGCAAATCCATGGAGGAAAAATATTTAGCGTTGCGTATACGGTCCAGCGAGTCATCTATCCGGGGTAGAGGATAAACGTCCTTTTTGGTGACCTTGTTCAGTTTACGGTAATCAACGCAAAAACGCAACGTACCATCCTTCTTCTTTACTAGTACAACTGGCGAAGCCCAGGGACTGGTCGATGGCTGAATGACGTCGTCCTGAAGCATCTGCTGGACTTGGTCACGTATAGCATCTTGCTCTTTTTGCGACACCCTATAGGCATAATGTCGGATGGGTCTCTCAGTAGGTTCCGTGATGATACGATGTTGAGCAAGTGGCGTCTGTTTAACCTTTGACGTAGTGGCAAAGCAGTCTTGGAATGAGCCGAGTATACGCAAAAGGCTTTCTCGTTGAGCCGAAGGTAGTCTCTCGTTTACGTCGAGAGTGCTCACGAAGGCCTCGTCAGGGTGGCCATTCGATGAAAATGAAGCTAACGTAGATGGACCATCGGCATCGGCAAGTTCTTCACAATATGCAATGGCAGTGTGTCTCGTTAGGTGGCGATATTCGTCACTGAAGTTCGTGACCAGCAGGTGAGCATGCCTATTGCTAGGCTGAATGATTCCTCGGGCAACACAGATTTGTTGTGAAATAAGGAGAGACAAATTGGCCTCTGCAATTACCGCGTCAGACAAGTCCTGTCCCAATTCTACTTTGACAAAGAGGCTGCTTCGAGGTGGGAGAGTCAGAGAATCGTCGGTAACATGGAGTGCTCTTTTCCGGAATTGCATACTGTCAGTTGCAGCGCAAAAAGGATCCTCGAACGACACAAGTAATTCACGGAGGTCGATGACGGCGCCGTATTCACGAAGGAAGTCCATTCCTAGAATGACTGGCCGAGAGCACACGCGCAATACGAGGAACGAGCCCGCAAATGCTGACGTACGTATTCGAATGCGTGCCGTGCACATACCAGTAGGCGTCACCAGATGGCCACCTGCCGTGCGCAACTGAGGTCCTTGCCAAGGCGTCGTAACCTTCCTCAGTTCAGATGCCAGTTCTGCGCTCATTACGGAATAGTCGGCACCGGTGTCGACGAGGGCGTTAACAGCATGATTGTCGACGAAGACGGCAATTTCGGCAGAAACAATCTTTTTGCTGTCGGAGAACACTGCAAAACCGGAATCGCCCTCGTCTGGTCGTTGCGTCGAAGGAGGGTCTTTTACAGTTCGCCGGGCCGCGACTTCACCCCCAGAAGTCGCCGTTCCTAGTTTCCCCTGCGGGGACTTGGTGACCGGCTCCTGAAAGGAGCGGAAGACGATGAGGGCAAACTGGGTGACGTAGACCGGCG
The DNA here is from genome assembly GCA_013436015.1 of Rhipicephalus annulatus. NCBI lineage: Eukaryota > Metazoa > Arthropoda > Arachnida > Ixodida > Ixodidae > Rhipicephalus > Rhipicephalus annulatus. The sequence goes on along the minus strand of WOVY01000895.1, from coordinate 89,563 downwards.
AGGCGATGTTGATCTCGACTGGTGGTGCCGAATAGTCGAAGGAGTACGTTGGCCCGTGAGATAGGCTTCAATTTCGCGGGGGCGCTCACCGTGGCGCGGGCATCGAGCATCAGGGTGGAAGCCGCGGAGACCTAGTTGCCGGTATTGACAGTTCCGGTATACGTGACCCGCTTCGCCACAGTGATAGCAGAGCGGACGGTTATCCGAGGTGCGCCACGTGCTTGCCTTGCTACCACTTTGTCTTGAGATGGACGGCCGATAGGTGGGTGGGCTCGAAAACCTTGAGCCGAGAGGTGGGCTTGAAGCAGTGTCGTGAAATGGCTGCATAGCCTGGTACCTTGGCCGCATAGCAGTATCTGTAGCCGATGGCGCAGGGGATCGCAATGCCGCTGCGTATGTCAGGACTGGGGCCTCGGGAATCGGCGGTGCGATTGGGGCTAGGGGTGTGACGGCCTGCCGGACCTCTTGTCTGATTACATCCGCGAGGGCTGACACGGGTGGATGGGATCCCACTGCCTGCAGCTGTCGCAATTCGTCCCGAACGATACTTCGAATGAAGTCTGCGAGGGTCTGTCTCTCGCTGTCAGAGCCGATAGAGCATGTGGTGGCCGGGATCTGGCGTTCGTATTGTGACGACCGCTGCTGCAGCGTACGTTCCATCGTAGCTGCCTCACTGATGAACTGGGCGACTGTCGTCGGTGGATAGCGCACGAGCCCAGCGAAAAGCTGTTCTTTTACTCCACGCATCAAATGGCGCACCTTCTTTTCCTCAGGCATGGCAGGGTCCGCGCGCTTGAAGAGTCGAAGCATGTCCTCGACAAACATAGATACACGTTCGTTCGGCCGTTGGTTTCTGCTGGATATGGCTTATTCGGCCCTCTCCTTCCTTTCGGTGTTTCGATAGGCGTCACGGAGCTGTCGGCTAAACTCTTGCCATGTTGCAAAGGAGCCCTCGTGGTTCTCGTACCACGTCTTCGCAGAATCCTCCAAGTAGAAATAAACTCGGCGCAGCTTGCGAACATCGTCCCATTCGTTGATACTGGCAACCCGTTCAAAGTGGTCTAGCCAGTCATCAACATCCTCGAAGATGTCTCCATGGAACGGCTTTGGTGTCTGTGGCACGTGAAAAACATGGGCGAGAAGCGAATCATGGCCATCGCTGGTTTGGACCGCCTGGCTTGTCATCGCAGTTGCCATCTTTCTGGGTGTTGATGCCAAGGGACCAAATTCAGGGGGTAACCCACGCAGGCGGCGGCTGATTCTTGCTCTGGGAGATGTAGCTGTCTCCACGATGGCCGACACAACCGAAGTACACGTACCCAGCGTCTCCACCAGTAATGTCACGAACAAAACAATACCTGCAGCCAGGAGTTCACTTGAACCAGAGCAACGAAGATGTTCTCTTCTTCTTCGCGCCCAAAAAACGCGTATGAGCCACAGTGGCTCGTTCATCAATGGTGGCAATATATATATATATATATATATATATATATATATATATATATATATATATATATATATAGATATATATATATATATATATATATATATATATATATATATATTTGTGTGTGTGTGTGTGTGTGTGTGTGTGTGTGTGTGTGTGTGTGTGTGTGTGTGTGTGTGTGTGTGTTGCGGGTGATTAAAGAATAGGTGGATTTATTTACAGTGTGAGGATGAAGTTCGGCAGTCGCGGTAAAGATGGAGTCCTCAGGCCGCACCAGACAACGTCGTCTTCCTCTTCTACCTACCCGGCACATACTACAGCCCGGCTCATACCGTAGCGATCCCCGGTTCACGGACGAAGCTCGCTGGGCGAGTTTAAGTCACTGGAGGGATGAAACTTCTTGAGGCGAGCCACGTGCACCAACTGCGTTCGATTTGACCGAAAAGAAGGTGTCGTCAAGCGTGCCACAACGTATGTAAAGTCGGTCAAGCGATCTACAATGACGTAGGGGCCTGTGTACTGCGGTAAAAACTTCTGACTTAAATTAGGTGTTCATTGGGGGTCCACAACCACACGAATTCACCTTTGCGGAATGAAATGGCACCATGTCGTTGATCGTACCGTTGCTTGGAGCGATCTTGTGATGCCAGAATGCGCAAGCGAGCAATTTGGCGGGCTTCTTAAGCCCGGCACAGTGTTTCGGCCACGGACTCATCGGTATGGAGCTTAAATTGGAGGATTGTATCAAGGGAGCTGCGTGGTGATCGAGCATAGAGCAGGTAGAAGGGCATGAAGTCCGTGGTCTCGTGCTTCGCTGTATTGTATGCGTAAGTAATAAATGGTAATATCTCATCCCAGTTTTTGTGATTGCATGCGACGTACATAGCGAGCATGTTAGTAAGAGTTCGATTGGTGCGTTCTTCAAGACCATTCGTCTGGGGATGGTATGGTGTCGAATGTCTGAACTGTGAAGTGCAGAGGCGAAGCAATTCTTCCACAGCGTCCGCGATGAATTGGCGACCACGGTCACTGATGATTACTTGTGGTGGACCATGGCGAATAACAACGGAGCGTAACCAAAAGGCAGCGATGCCATCAGCTGTAGAAGATGGTATCGCAGCGGTTTCGGCGTATCTGGTAAGGTGGTCGACGCACACTATTATCCAGCGGTTGTTGTTCGAAGATCGCGGAAATGGGCCCAATAGGTCGATTCCCACTTGCTCGAAAGGCGTAGTAGGCGGTTCTACGGGGTGAAGAAGGCCGTGCGGTGCACTGGTAGGTCGTTTGTGACGCTGGCAGTTCTCGCAGCTCGAGACGTATTGTTTCGTAAAATCTCGCATTCGAGGCCAGTAAAAACGCTGCTGCACTCGATGCAGGGTGCGAATGAACCCAAGGTGTCCTGACGTTGGATCATCGTGCATAGTACGGAGAACGTCGCATCGAAGACTTTGAGGCACAACCAGTAAATAACGTGCACCGGTTTCTGAGTAATTCGTTTTGCCCAACAGTCCATCACGAATGCGAAAGCGACCACTGCCTTTGAGATTCCGAGCGTCAACGAACAAAGGGTCTAAAGATAAATCCTTCGATTGTTCTCGTTTGAAGATATTGGTGTCAGGAAACGCGTGAGAGACCGCAGCAAAACAGATGTCGAAGGTATCTGCACTGTCCTTCGTCGTGGTCAAAGGCAGGCAAGAAAGGCAATCAGTGTCCGAATGATTTCGTCCACTTCTGTACGAAATGCTGAAGTCAAATTCTTGAAGGCGTAAATCCCATCGAGCAAGGCGGCCAGAAGGGTCTCGGAGGGTGTTAAGTTTGGCCTGGAAATTCATCTAGGCGACGCCAAGGTGCGTAAGCTGGTCCACTGGAGAGGCTCTCAATCCCTTCGGCACCCAGTCTGCCAGACGCTGTCGAAGATTTGAGTAATTACCCAGACCATGTGACAAGCGAAAGCGAGTTCCTGACTTTCAACTACAGATCCTTTTGTCGTCTCTTCAAGCAAAAGCGGTGACTGATGCCCTCGGCGACTCATCGGGCGACGGGGAAGCTGGCGTGACCGGTGCCAGAGCTGACGGGGGAGCGGCGCTCTTTTAATGCTCAATCAAGTAGCCGACCCGCCGACTGCCTATGGCCGCCAGGCATTGTCCCTGCTCGCTGGAGGATGAGACGTCGTGTCGCCACGACATCGTAAACAGTTCTAGAGAGGACAACAAAGACAGCATCTTCCTTGGAAGAGACCGTGGCGGCCGCCACAAATCGCCCCGCTAATTAAGCGAACAAATCGGCGGACCCTTTGATGTATGCAGTCAGGATCGTGGGAACTCTCGACTAGTGGCACACACACGACGAGGAAGAGCCCTGCTGGTGCCACCTTGCAGTGCAGTGTTCACAACTCAATATTGGACGTTCACGTGGACCGTGCATGCTCATCCCCCTCACCTGTTTTGTGTGTGTGTGATTGGTGTTCCACTCGGAGAGGAGGAGCCCGACAGTGCTTAAAACGACGCCGCAGAGGGCTGGACGTCGCTCTGAACCATGTAACGGTTCAACCACCACGCTCGTGGTTTGTAAAACCACCAACCTTTCTTTGCTGTAAATAATGATTGATTGATATGTGGGGTTTAACGTCCCAAAACCACTATATGATTATGAGAGACGCCGTAGTGGAGGGCTCCGGAAATTTAGACCACCTGGGGTTCTTTAACGTGCACCCAAATCTGAGTACACGGGCCTACAACATTTCCGCCTCCATCGGAAATGCAGCCGCCGCAGCCGGGATTCGAACCCGCGCCCTGCGGGTTGCTGTAAATAAGTGTAAATAGCACCATAAACCTGTTTGTTTTTCGTTTCCTCTTCTTCTCAGCGTTCGTTTCCTCCACCCGGTTACACCACGCTACCACAAGAGGCCGGGTTGTCCCCCATCCTTTACTACTGGTGGCAGCGGTGGGATGCCACCAGCGACCTTCCTTCCCCAACCTTCACAACTGGTGGCAGCGGTGGGATGCCATCACCAGCGAACTTCCTCCTTCCGACCTTAACAACTGGTTGGCAGCGGTGAGATAGACTTCACGACATGGTGCTGTGCTGTGGTGAGTGCTTGGTCGTTGCTATAACTTTCCAGGCTTCATTTCTTGAGTGTGTGTCGATTAGAAGCTGGATTGTATGTGAGTTAGGTAGATCACATATTTGTGTGTTAGAGGGATATCCTACATTTGTGTGAGATGCAGTACCAAAGTACAACGGCAATCATGGAGGTGAAGACACTGCTAAAAGATGGTCTTTTGTACATTTGTGAAGACCTTGGTATTAAGATTAAGGAAGGCATGGGCAGGTCAGAACTTTTAGAGCTAATTTTGAAAAGTGCCAGTGAGGAGAATAATGGGTACGTGTTAAAAGCGTTAAAAAGGTTGGAGAAACGGAAACGAGAGGAACACAAAAGAGAGGCATGGGAACGAGAACGAGAGGAACGGGAAAAAGAACGAGAAAGAGAACGGAAAAGGGAGGAACGGGAGCGAGAGGAACGGAACCGAGAGGAACGGAACCGAGAGGAACACGAAAGAGAGGAACGAGAACGAGAGGAACGGAAGCGAGAGGAACGCGAAAGAGAGGCACGGGAAAGTGATAGAAAAGAGCGTGATCGAGCATGCGCCTTGGTGCTCGAACAATTGGAACAGAAAATCGAGGCAATGAGGCGGAAGTTTCAGCCATTCGCAAGTGTAGCGCACGAGAAGTGCGAGGTGCAGCCCAGAGCTTTAGAGAAGGCTAGCACGTGTGAACATAGCAGCAGATTCGAAGGCCAATCGAGTTTGAGTGCTGCGAATGATGCTGCGCTGAGAAGAGAGGCCGACGAAGGCCAGCGAAACAGCTATAATAGCTGCAGACAATCTGGCACAGACCTCAACTGTGTTTGTCGCAAAGGTGGAACTTGCAAACAGCGTGGAAGTACGCAAGAACACCGAAGAAAGCTCAGAAGCAGCGAAAGTAGGTAGCAGGGATACCAGTGCAGTCGCATACAGCTCTCAGCAATGCGAGCTAGAGTGTTTGAAGGAAAGCAGCTGCACTGTTCCTAAGAGCATCAGCTGTCCGCCAGTCCACAGTGTGAAATAGGTGATTTTATCAAAAATCATTTAGACGGCACGGCGTCGACAGCTGATGGGTGCAGTGAGAGTGTTAGCGACCTTGAGCTGCGAACGGTAGGTTCAGAGACGAGTCGCAAGAAGTGGCACAAACGCAAGAGACGTCCGAAAGCCGCGAGAGAGAAAAGAAGTACTGCGCGGGTAAAAAAAGACGCAAACCCTTTAACGTAACAAGCAGGACTAGGAGCTCCGAATTGGCGTTAAAGCCGTTTTGCATGCGTCCGGGCCGCCAGACGAAAAGAAAAAGAACAGCAGGTTCTTCGCGAATAGAATCGCCTGGAAAGTGCCATTCTTTCCGTTCTATCCACAGAACGTTTCAGGGCGCACGTGAGTACAGCGTTAGCACAGGTGAATCGGCCGGACAAGGCAACAGAGCTAAGAAATCAAAGTGCCGAAGTACTAAGGCAGGGGGTGCAGAAGCACCCTTGAATTGTAATTCCACCGATGAAGCAACCAGAGGTCAATTTCCTAATGGTGCGGGAAAAGTCGTTCGCAAACGTCACCGTAGAAGAGTGAAGCATACGCGCGCGACAAAGGGAATGCAAAAATGAGGAAGCAAGCATCGGGGAGACAGAAAAGAGAGTAGCTCATCGGCCAGTTCGACGAAAAAGCCTCTGTGGCATGAAGTAAGGCACCAGTGGCGAAAGGGTAGGCCACAGCGCGCCTCCGTGCGACGGAATGCACGCCGGAGATTTAAAGCTTTGCGGGGACGGGAGTGTCAAAGGGATCCATATAAAAAGGCCACAATAGATAAGCAACGCACGGGAGCTAGCCCAAAGAGGGCATGGCCACTCTGTCCCACGTATTTCTCGGGTCCCCTTCGCCAGATTGACGTAAATCAGCCGAAATCGCAAATGTGGCGTAACGCTGCAGTTCAGCTTGTAAGACGTACACGTTGTGGTACCGGGCGTTCTCGAAATCTGCCAAGACCTCGACCCCGGCGTGTACGACTGACGAGTGAGGGACAGCTGTAAGCTGGAGAGAGGGACACAGGAATTTACTGGGAAGCATGTTTCTTTGCTTATTTTTGGTTTTGAAGTAATATTTCTTTGTCATCTCCCCGGCTAGTTTGTTTGGATACAGTTTTTCACTTCTCGGTTTCTTTTATTATGCAGTGTTTACGTGTTTTTTAGTTAAGTTGATATGCGGAAGCAGTCACCAGCACCAGTCAGCCGACTGCGTCAAATTGGCTTTCTTGAATATAAGAGCACGTTAGTCGCGAATGAAGACTTGTACGCCCCGCAGGTTTTTAAAGCCTAATAGCGTTGTCGAGCGAAACCGTGGATTGTATGCTACGTACCTTTTGTTGTGTAGCGCGATATTTTCTACCGTCTTTAGTGAGTGAATGAGCATTGTTAAAGAATGTTTTTGAAGAACACGAGAAGCGACTTTCGAACTGCTCATGCATAAAAACATTTGGTACAGGCTTTTTTTAGCGCAAAATTTACGCAAGTTTTTAAGTGCTCTTTACGTGTACGGCATCTGGCGTTGTTTTCTTTGCATGTGGTTCTTTGTGAACATATACGTTAAGATGCGTGTTTGGCAATGCCTTGGTTTGAGGGATTTACCTTGGTTAGGTGTGAGTTAGTATGCTAACGCTCTTTGGACGAGAGTATAATGTCGTGCTAGAGCGCACAGCTAAGTCATGTGCGTTCTCTAAAAACATGGCCTGACATGAAACTACATTCAACAAATGAGCGTGTTAGTACACTAGTTGCATTTCCCTTTGTTATTTTAGTACGTGCTCAGGGATCAGGTGAATTATTTAGCTGAGCGTTATGTTATACTGACCTTTGAGGCTAGAAATACATTTTTAAGAATTTTAGGACGCAGTTTGATCTGCTGTGAGTGAGTTTTCTTTGGCTTCAGGGTGTCCTACAAGTAGGCACTCACGACTACGTTAACTTTCATGAGAGATTAGAGAATGTGCCCAGTTACCTTGTGTATAGGGTCTGGCAGCATTCGTGTGAAAACCATGTAGTTGCGTATTATTAAGTTAGTGTTGAGTTATCAGATTAGTTACAACATTGTAGGGCAGATGGCAGAAGAAAGTGAGTTTTCAAAGAGTGTAATTATGGTTATTTGGGGCCAAATTATATTTGCCTTTGTGTGCTTTTCTCACACGGCAATATGTTACATCTTTGGTAAGCATCTCCACGTCCATGATTGTTGTAACTTTGGCGGCACCAAATTGTCTCAAAAATTTTAGCGTACAGGTTTTCCTTTTTGTGTTGAGAGGCCTGGAGAGTTTTAAGCGGGTTCGATGTGTTTGACTTCAGAATGGTATTGTGTTGTGTGGTTCGCCTTGCTGTTGTCAATCATTGTGAGCTGGTTTGGGAGTTGGTTTCCAGTTTGCAGCTGGAGGGAGAAAGCGAGGCAATCGTCCTCGTCAACAACCTTTCTCTTCGTGCCCAGCGGTTGGGAGCGCTGGCCAGCCAAGATTTTCTGGGCGGCGAGTGAGCTGTTAAGTTTGGCCTGGAAATTCATCTGGGCAGACACCATGGTGCGTAAACCGGTCCACTGGAAAGGCTCTCAATCCCTTCGGCACCCTGTCTGCCAGACGCTGTCGAAGATTTGAGTAATTACCCAGACCATGTGACAAGCAAGGGCGAGCTCCTGACTTTCAACTATGGGCCCTTTTGTCGTCTCTTCGAGCAAAAGCGGTGACTGGTGCCCTCGGCGACTCATCGGGCGACGGGGTAGCTGGCGTGACCAGCGCCAGAGCTGACGGGGGAGCGGCGCTCTTTTAATCCTCAATCAAGTAGCCGACCGGCCGACTGCCTATGCCCGCCAGGCATTGTCCCTGCTCGCCGGAGGATGAGACGTTGTGTCGCCACGACATCGTAAACAGTTCCAGAGAGGACAACAAAGACAGCATCTTCCTTGGAAGAGACCGTGGCGGCCGCCGCAAATCGCCCCGCTAATTAAGCGAACAAATCGGCGGACCCTTTGATGTATGCTGTCAGGATCGTGGGAAGTCTCGACTAGCGGCACACACGCGACGAGGAAGAGCCCTGCTGGTGCCACCTTGCAGTACAGTGTTCACAACTCAATATTGGAGGTGTGGCAGCTTAGGCTAGTTGGTATGGCATGACGATAGTTATTGCGCGTGAACAAAACGACGACACAGAGACAAGAAGGACACGAAAGACACGAAAGACACGAAAGACACGAGTTGGAAGTTTGCGCTCGTGTCTTTCGTGTCCTTCTTGTCTCTGTGTCGTCGTTTTGTGCTCGCGCAATAACTATCGTCAATATTGCACGTTCACGTGGACCGTGCATGCTCGTCCCCTCACCTGTTGTGTGTGTGTGATTGGTGTTCCACTCGGAGAGGAGGAGCCCGACAGGGCATAAAACGACGCCGCAGAGTGCTGGACGTCGCTCTGAACCATGTAACGGTTCAACCACCACGCTCGTGGTTTATGAAACCCCTAACCTTTCTTTGCTGTAAATATGTGTAAATAGTGCCATAAACCTGTTTGTTTTTCGTATCCTCTTCTTGTCAGCGTTCGTTTCCTCAACCCGGTTACACCACGCTACCACAAGAGACCGGGTAGTCCCCCATCCTTTACAACTGGCGGCAGCGGTGGGATGCCACCAGCGACCTTCCTTCCCCAACCTTCACAAGGATAACAAGCCAACATAATGAATGATGGTCTGTCACAATCGTGAATAGACGACCATAAAGGTAACATCGACACTTCTGAATGGCGAATACAGCCGCTAAACATTCTTGCTCTGTAACCGTATAATTCATTTCAGCCTTGCTTAGAAATCGACTCGTATAAGCAACAACATGCTCTGCATTATCGTGGCGCTGAACCAGCACACCTCCGATGCCAATTCCACTTGCGTCACTGTGCACTTCTGTAGGAGCAGAAGGATCGAAATGATGGAGAATAGGCTCAGATGACAGTAGTAGTTTCAGTTCAGAAAATGCGGAATCACAATCAGGTGTCCATTCGAATGGGCTGTCTTTTCGCAGCAAGCTCGTCAGTGGGTGTACTACGTCCGCGAATCGGGGCACAAAGCAACGAAAGTAGGAACATAGGCCCAAGAAACGGCGAAGTTCCTTCAGTGTCTGGGGTGGTTTGAATGTGTCGACTGCTTCGATTTTGCGAGGATCCGGCCTGACACCATCTTTGTCAACTAAGTGACCGAGGAGTAAAGCTTGTCGTTCACCAAACCGGCACGTCTTAGAATTGAAAATCAAGCCTGCCTTTCTGACCCAGTCTAAAACAGCGCTTAAACGGACGTTGTGTTCTTCGAAGGTACGCCCAAAAATGACGACGCCATCCAAGTAGCATAAGCACACCTCTCATTTAAGACCACGAAGGACAGAGTCCATAAACCTTTCAAAAGTGGCGGGGGCGTTGCAAAGCCCAAACGGCATCACATTAAATTGATACAGTCCATCAGTCTTCACGAATGCGGTCTTCTCCTTGTCTGAAGGGTACATAGGTATCTGCCAATATCCTGATTCAGGTCTATTGAAGAAAAGTACGAAGCCGAGTGTAAGCAGTCAATAACATCGTCAATCCTAGGCAGCGGATATACATCTTTTTTGGTCATGGCATTGAGTCTTCTGTAATCAACGCAGACCCGCCAGGCACCATGTTTCTTCTTAACCAAGATGACCGGTGCTGCCCACGGGCTACACGACTCTTCGATGACACCCTTCTTCAGCATTTCCTGAACCTGGTCGGCAATAACTTATCGTTCTGATGACGACACTCGATAAGGCTTTTGTCGGATCGGATGGGCAGTGCTGGTGTCAATCCTATGGTGAGCGCGAGTACATGGTAAAGGTAGTGGCTTCTCCTCTTGGCAAAAGTCAAACACAGAAGCATGTCACCTCAAGAGATGGCGTAACGTCTGCTGCTCGTGTGACCGCAAAGTGGTGCTAATCATGCCTAAGATCTGCGACTCGTAAGAGCAACTGCGCTTGCCAGAGACTGTACCTTTCTCGCTTTCACCGTTGTTAACGACTGTTACAAAACCTTCAGTGGAATCATCGAAGACGCCAAGCTTCATTCCTCGAGGGAGCACAACCGGCATTGGCGAACAGTTCAGTGCCCAAAGAAAGGTTGCTTCTTCATCAACAGATACCAAACAACGAGGGACAAGTATGCCTTTCTTAGCACATTGAGCGATGGCAGGTTCAACGATGGCGTCAAAAGATGTGGCAGCTTCTGGGGCGAACACCGCAACTGACCTCATTGACCATTGCGGCACTGTCAGCTCATCGGAAACAATCAGAGCGTCCTTCGCGGCCTTCGGCGCCTCATCGATGAGGGCAGGAACAATGTCACCGCTGACGGAAAGTTCACCGCTTCCACAGTCGACGAAAGCGCCACATCCTTGGAGAAAGTCAAGACCGAGAATCACATCGTGGGTACAACGTTGCAGCACAAGAAACTCTGTTGGGAACACCTTTCCTGCCAATAAGACATTAACGGCACAAACTCCGACAGGATGAAGTACTTCCCCACCAACACCACGAAACCTTGTTGATTCGCTCCAAGAAAACATAACTTTGCGGCCAATGCGACTTTTGAAAGAAAGACTCATAACTGAGATCACAGCACCCGTGTCCACCAAAGCACTTGTACAAAAGCCATCTATTTCCAGACTTATCTTGTTCTTGGAAATTATAACTGGTGGAGGCATCTGAGGCAAATCCTGTTGTGCGACCTCACCTCTATCGGTCACACTGGCTAGTTTCCCGGCGGTGGCGGTGATGACAGGCGTCGTCCCGGCGAAGGGGAACGATGCAGTCGCCCAGATGGAGGAGTCAAACTACGGTCAGAAGCAGAACTGCCACGGTGATTTCCCCGCCTTGAGGTACTCCTGGAGTAGGTGGGCCAATGACCGTTGTTGTGACCAGTGCCTGCTGGTGGAAACTCTGATGGGGAACGATATCGGGATGTCGGCTCTCTCTGTCGACGACAGAACCGAGCTATATGGCCGGCGATACCGCAACGGTAGCACACAGAGGCTTGGCGGTATGCATTGTACTCCTGGAAGGCATTGCGCTGACGTGGTGGTGGTACAGGTACATCTTCCTTCGGGTCGTAATAGGTGTTGGCTGGCTGATGGGGGTAACTGAAGCGGTCTTCGTTCCTCGGCAGCGGGTAGTTATTGCGCTGTGACATCGGTAGTGAGGGTGACCTGTAGTTGCAGTCATCGATGCCTGCTGCGGAAATTGACACGGAAGGGCGAGAGGGAGGCGGTGCGGGTGTAGCTTCGTACGGCGTCGGGCGAGCATGTCGAGTGAGCTCTTCTCGAACGATCTGGCGTATTATCGACGCGAGATCAAGCGGGCTGTATTTGTCAACACTTGCCACGGTGGTTACATTCGGTAGGCGGCTGAACTTGGACGTGATACGTCGCATCTTCAGGGTCTCGAATGTGCGACAATGACTTATGACGTTGGTTACTGTAGCAAAGCTGTCTTTGCTGATGAGGAACTTATACGCGTCCTCGGCAATGCCCTTCAATAGGTGGCCAACATTGTCTTCCTCTGACATAGAAGGGTTGACAATCTTGCAGAGTTTCAAGATTGCCTCGACATAGGTCGTGCACGTCTCTCCTAGGATCTGAGCTCTCTGCAGTAACGTTTGTTCGGCCTGCTTTCTCTTAGCTACGCAGTCTCCGAAGCACGCTCTTATTTCGGAAACGAAGTGATCCCATGACGTGAGGGCATCTTCGTGGTTCTCGTACCACACGAGTCCTGTGTCCGTTAAGAAAAATACTACATTGGTCAGCTGGGTCGCCGCGTCCCATTGGTAGTATTTGCTCACCCGTTTGTAGTGTGTGAGCCAGGCGTCCACGTCCTCGCCAGATTTGCCATTGAATGTGCGAGGCACTATCAGATCCTGACGCAACCAGGGACCAGCCGCACGCGAACCTGGCACTAGCGGTGCTGCTTGGACTGGTGGAAGGTCTGCAGCTGCGGGGATCCGGTTTCCTTCTTCGCCGTGAGACATCTCAGCTGCCAGTGGTAACGGGGGCAGTCCAGCAAGGCTGCGGCTTCGTCGTAGATCAGGTGCTTGAAGCGTCGTGTTGCTTGGTTGATTACCCAGCACCTCCACCACAAAACTGTTACGGTTGATTAAAAGAATAGGTGGACTTATTTACAGGGTGAGGATGAAGTTCGGCAGTCGCGGAAAAGATGGAGTCCTCAGGACGCACCAGACAACGTCGTCTTCCTCTTCTACCTACCCGGCACATACTACAGCCCGGCTCATACCGTAGCAATATATATATAGATGTATATATATATATATATATATAAATCAAACGCATTATTCGGAGGTCATTGGTTCGATTCCTGCTTGCGGTAAGTTATTTTTTCACCTGATTTTCTTTCTTTCTTATTGACATATTACATTGGTTCTAATATTCTCCTATGCATTCCTTGGCATTATTGACTGTTATATCTCAATAATATTGTGTCGAAACTCGGTAAAACGAGCCCTTAGGTATACACATCGTTCCCTTATATATATATATATATATATATATATATATATATATATATATATATATATATATATATATACAAAAAATATTTTGACAGAAACTACAAACTAGCAATAGTGCAAAAAACGAACACTGAAAAATAGTTCACTTTAAATATATTGTTACGGGAAACATTTATTCACCGAGAGCTGGTCTTGCTAACGGCTTCGAGAGCACCCAGTCAAGCAGGCCAACGGGAGAAGCTTCAGAGTCCAACCCACTACAACCACGTTGTCGTCTTCTTCATTTGGGTGCCAATTCAGCTGTGTCGGTGCGACAGTTCCATACACGTATCATCACCCCGGCCCGTAAGGCACCGTCTCGGTGCCTGTTAAATGAGCGAGTCGGCGTTGTAGGGCTTGAGACGAGAAACGTGGACCACTTCCGTTCTGGGAGCAGCAGCTGATGAGTTTGTGGTAGCGGCAATCTCGTAGGTCACAGGTGTGACTTGACGAATGACTCGGTAGGGCCCAGCGTATCGCGATAATAGTTTCTCGCAGAGTCCAACACGTCGAGATGGGAGCCACAGGAGAACAAGAGATCCCGCAGAAAAAACGGCATCTCTATGTCGATGGTCATAAAGAGACTTCTGTGCTGTCTGCGACGACGATAACCGAGCACGCGCTACCGCACGTGCCGTGAGGGCACGGGTGATTGCATCCTGAGCGTACGAGGTGGAGGATGGGTGGTCTGATGAAAGCAATGTGTCGAAGGGCAGTAAGGGATGACGTCCGTAGAGTAGATAAAAAGTCTTTTGGTGGAAGGTGCTGGGTCTTCACACAACCCGGCTTTGGAACTCCGCAGCGGACGCCAGCTTTGTCCAGCCGCGATGCCTGAAACTGGCGCTTAGGCCTCGCCATCCGCGCCGGCTCCATCACCGGTGATTCCCCCTCATCTTCTCGACCCTGGCACGTTTTCAGGGACGGACAGCATGGACGTCGAAGAATGGCTCGCATTATTCGAGCGCGTCAGCAAGCACTACAGGTGGGACGAAACGCTTATGCTGGCAAATGTTCTATTCTACCTACGTGGTACGGCACGCGCCTGGTATGAGACGCATGAAGAAGAATTAACCAGCTGGGACACATGCAAGCAAAAGCTTCGCGATTTGTTCGGTCGGTCAGTTGCTCGTCAGATGGCAGCCAGGCAGGAACTCGCGTCGCGTGTTCAATCGTCGACGGAGTCGTACGTCACGTACATCCAAGACGTACTGGCACTGTGCCGGAAGACGGACAAAAACATGTCCGAGGCGGACAAGATCAGCAACGTGTTGAAAGGCATTGCTGATGATGCTTTCAACACACTAATGTGCAAGAACTGCACCACTGTCGACTCCATCATATCTGAATGCCGGAGATTTGAGCAAGCTAAAAGCAGGCGAATCACCCACCAAATCGCGAGACTACCAAACACTGCTGCGACTTCGTCTTGCGAGGATTCTGCAGCGCCCCGTTCACTTGCCCCTCCTGCCAATATCGCAAGGATTGTTCGCCAGGAGCTGGAAGCCATGGCACCCGCTTCCTATCAGCCCCCTGCGCAAGACAACTGGGCAACAGTCTCGCTTATTCAAGCCGTCGTACGTCAGGAGTTTGCTAACCTGGGCGTCCAGGTTCCCCAGCCCGCCAGACTTATGCCGCAGCCCATGAGCACTCCCGTCCACAACGCTGACCACCACTCTCCTCCACTTGTCGCTGCGGCAGCTTCGACTCCTCGGTTTCCAACACGCTACCGAAATCCATCTGAGTGGCGCACGCATGATGATCGACCAATCTGCTTTTCTTGCTCTCGAGTTGGGCACATCTCCCGCCATTGCCGCAACAGGTCGTATTTCCAGCCAAGCTTTCGTAATGTAGATCGCCGTCAGGACCGCGGACACTATTCGCAACCCGGTTTTCCGGATGACCATATTCTGGACCCTTCAGCTCGCCGTTCATTTCCACGCTCCGAACCGTCCTACGCTGACGTCGTCGCCCAGAGAAACTGGTCCAGCCGCCCGCCGTCACCTCAGGGTCGGCCGTCACGCTCCCCTCAACGCCGCCGCTCTCCGTCACCGGCTTATTCTGCCCATTCCCCGGGAAACTGACGAGTGCAGCTCCTGGAGGTGGCGCTGCGTTGACGACTCGGAACGAAAACCCTCAACCGGCTACAAACTCAAGACGCAATTTACTTCGGGTGTTCGTTGATGGCCATGCCGTTACTGCTCTAATTGACACTGGTGCCCAAGTATCTGTTATGAGTTCTACACTTCGATCTCGCCTGAAAAAGGTTCTCACACCAGCTATGTTCTCTACTGTTCGAGTTGCCAACGGAAGTCGAACATCGGTGCTTGGTATGTGCACTGCCCGCGTTACTGTTGCTGGCCACCACACTTCCGTTCTCTTCTCAGTCCTCGATGCTTGCCCACACGACGTCATCCTTGGAATTGACTTCTTAACCGTCCACTCCGCCCTCATCGATTGTTCTACCGGTATCTTACGGCTCGAATTGCCTTTGTGCTCCGATTTCACTCCTCCAAGTCGCACTCCGCTACGATCCGTGGAGTCTCTACGGCTACCACCCCAGGCTGCTATGTACATTCCTCTGTCGCCCTTCCCGTCCGTTCCCGATGGAGACTATCTGGTAGCTCCCCTCATTGATTTGACTCTTACGCACCCCATCGCACTACCACATACTATAGTGGTTGTTGCTAACAACACGGTGCTACTTCCAGTCCTGAACTTCTCTACGTCGACCCAAGTGCTTCCCCAAGGCATCACTTTAGCCGATCTTTCCACCCTTGATGAATGTTCGATTTCTTCTTTTACACCTGACACTAAGACCATGACGAAACCTGTCATCACGTCGCAAAATAAGGCGTTCCTCGACAAAATGATATCCAGTGACCTCTTACCTTCCCAAGTTGCGGCGCTCCGGGGTGTTCTATTTTCTTACCTGGATATCTTTGACGTTGACGACCGTCCCCTGGGCCGCACAACTGCCGTAACCCACCGCATCGACACCGGCGACGCCAGTCCACTTCACAAACGCCCTTATCGCGTGTCACGTGCTGAGCGCCAAGTAATACAGACGGAGGTCGAGAAAATGCTCAGTAAAGACGTCATTGAGCCGTCATCGAGTCCTTGGGCCTCCCCTGTGGTCTTAGTTAAAAAGAAGGACAACACCTGGCGTTTTTGCGTCGACTATCGCCACCTGAATCGGATCACCAAGAAGGACGTTTATCCTTTACCTCGAATCGATGATGCGCTCGACTGCCTCTACGGCGCCAACTATTTCTCGTCCCTTGACCTTCGATCCGGATACTGGCAAATTTCGGTCGACGACCGCGACCGCGAGAAGACGGCATTCATCACACCCGACGGCCTTTACCAATTCAAGGTCATGCCTTTTGGTTTGTGCAATGCCCCGGCTACTTTTGAACGTATGATGGACTCTCTTCTTCGCGGTTTCAAATGGTCGACCTGCCTCTGCTATCTGGATGATGTAATAGTTTTCTCGCCCTCCTTCGAAAGCCACCTGTCTCGTCTCTCGGCAATTCTTGACGTTTTTCGTTGCGCTGGTCTCCAACTCAATTCGTCGAAATGCTCATTTGGACGTCGGCAGATTAAACTACTCGGCCACCTTGTTGACGCCACTGGTGTTCAACCCGACCCTGACAAAGTCCGTGCAGTCCGAGAATTCCCGGTTCCGCGTTCCACACAAGAAGTTCGCAGTTTTATTGGGCTCTGCTCATACTTCCGCCGCTTTGTCTTCAATTTCGCGGATATTGCTAGGCCCCTCACGGATCTCCTCAAAAAGAATGTGGCATTTTCTTGGGGAAGGGACCAAGAACATTCCTTCGCGTCGCTAATTACCGCCCTCACATCACCACCTGTGTTGGCTCATTTCGATCCAGCGGCTCGAACAGAGCTTCGCACCGATGCAAGCGGCCATGGCATTGGTGCTATACTCGCTCAGATACAGAATGGCACCAACCGTGTGATAGCCTACGTTAGCCGTCTTTTGTCGCAAGCGGAACAAAACTATTCCATCACTGAGCGGGAATGCTTAGCCCTCGTTTGGGCTATTGCGAAATTCCGTCCGTACTTATACGGACGTCCGTTCACAGTCATCACGGACCATCATGCGCTTTGCTGGCTGTCGACGCTTAAGGACCCTACAGGAAGACTCGGCCGATGGGCACTTCGATTACAGGAGTACACGTTCTCGGTTGTTTACAAATCTGGAAAGCTGCACAGCGATGCTGACTGCTTATCCCCGGCACCTCCACCAAAAGATGTTACGGGAAAGATTTATTCACCGAGAGCTGGTCTTGCTAACGGCTTCGAGAGCACCCAGTCAAGCAGGCCAACGGGAGAAGCTTCAGAGTCCAACCCACTACAACCAAGGTGTCGTCTTCTTCATTTGGGTGCCAATTCAGCTGTGTCGGTGCGACAGTTCCATACACGTATCAATATATACAGAATGCAAAAAAGCAAGAGAAAGGAGAATGAAAAGAAAACCATTGGCAACAGTCCTATAGGCACAGATGATTATAAAGATGCGATGCAGCAGTTTTCGGTGCATAAGTCCCCCTTAAGAGCATGGCAGAACTTTGTGTGGTCTTGCTCTGACGCAAGATCATCTGACAAATCATTCCACAAACAAATAGCTCGTGGAATAGCCGAATGGTTGAAAGCGTTAGTATTGCCGTACATGCGTGATAAGCTGAAGCTGTTATGTAGTCTGCTTAAAATTCGATGTGCGATATTAAGGCGAACAGATGCATCGTGCTAGTGTGAATGTGTTTGCGGAATATATAGTGATAAAAGTTATATGTAACGGCGAATTTTCAGTGGCTCGAGTGCAGCACTATGTTTTATCTGTGTTACGCAGGACGAGTGGCTGTGATTACCAGCTATGAATCGACTAGCTCTGTTCCATGTACATTCTAGCTTATCTATGAGATATTGCTGATATGGTGACCAAATGAAGCATGCGAATTCAAGTTGAGGATGGATCAGAGCAAGATAAGCCTTTTTACATACATAGGAGGGAGCAATGCATAGGTTTCGGTGCATAAAACCTAATGATGTTGATGTGTTGGCACATATAGAACTCATATGTGTGGACCACATGTCACTTCTATCTAGACGTCCTAATGACAAGTGCACGTGCGACCGGACTATACCTACTCACGTAAAACTAGCTTGGTCGCTGCGTTTGGGCTAAAACACTTAAATACGCGTAAAAACGTGGTATGTTATCGTTTTTTTTTCGTAGCTTTCTTCATTCAGCTCGCCGAAACGATAGCGTTGCGGCAAGGTGTCCTCCGTTGTTTGCAAGCATGTTGCCAACGTTTCTCTTTACCTGAACAGAATCAGAACTGTTCAGAATATTTCGCCGCGTTGCATACGTGCACTCAGTTTTCCAGCACTTACACTAGCGTGAACAGGATCAGCCTCTAACTACACAAAATCTTCAGTGATCGGTTCACAGTGATGAAGGAATTAACCCCGGAGTTGCTCAGAGCGTAGTGAACCATAATCCATTTCTCAGAACGCGTGAAATTCGATGAGAACTGCCATCGTATGCAACCCGAGTTTAGTTAAGCTCTACTGTGCACCATGCGTGCCTGTTGGTTGTCTCTTTCGGGCATTCTGATGCGAATCGCTGAAATTTCCCTACTGCCATCACCTCCCTTGCGTTCATTCATGTTTGGGGTATTTCATCACAACGCGACAGAAACTACCAGCTTTCCGATGGGTGCAATCATAAACGTGAGACGTCTCGCGCGGAGTAAGATACTGGGTGAGCGCGACCTTACCGGTGCCTGAAGGGAAGTGGAGGAAGTATATACACCCGAATCTTTGCGCCAGGCGAGAAACAAGCGCTATTGTTAAATGCGGAACTTTACCAGCCGGCTTGTATCGTCGCTAAAGTTCTCGTTTCTCGCATTCAAGGTCACTGTCGAAACATTGCTGAGCTCCTTGCTTCCTATTATTGCGAAGTCACCACTTTGAAATACGCTGCCTACACGTATTGCTTGGTAGTTCGTGTCCTGGATCGATCAGTGCCCTTCCATGAGACTCGATGGTCGCGCTGAACCGCCGCACGGTATAACGCTTGATGACTATTTCCCGAAAAGCGACGCTGCTCCCAGTGCACACTTGACAACTAGCGAAAATGAGAATGCCGCTTGTCACGGGCAAGCAGCTTTACCGAAGTAACGTGCCAGTGGCTGGCGTGGAAAAGCATTTTAGACTTTCAGTATTTCTGGCCTTTTATGGACTATTTAATATACCACTGTAATTTAAAAGGCATCGGCACACCTTGAAGATGCTTTATTCACTTCTTCCGCAGAATATTTCCTAATCTGCTACTGTGACGTGTTATCGAACATTATTTCAACTTTAGCATTGCAAGGGGAGTTAGCAGTATAGGCTGCGAAATGGAAGCGAGAGAAGCGAGAAACGCTGAGCATGTCTGCAATGCAAGCGATTAATATCCTTCCCAAACACGCACCATCTTCTAAAGATTCCGGCAACTCTGCCAGTGAGCACAGCTGAAGCAGAACGTTTTTTTTTTCATTGCTGAGACACCTAAAGATGTGCCTGAGTGCTACAACAACACATGAAAGATTGATTGGCATCGCTTTCTGAACATCCACCGTGAAATACAAGTCCGCCCGGAAGACATTCTCTCTGTTCTTCAACAAGAACGTGCATGGCTTCAGCCGAATCTGTGTGTCATATCAACCGTAGGCGCCAGCTCAATCAAAGCTTAAAGTTAAGTTGTTCTTGGATTAAGATGTTTTGAACAACAGTAAACAACATAGTTATTAATGATCAATTGATGGGGTTTAACATCCAAAACCACGATATGACTACGACAGACGCCTTATATAGGGGGGTGCTCCGGAAATTTTACCACTTTGCTTCATTACATGCACCTAAATGAAAGTGCACGGGCCTCAAGCCTTTTCGCCTACATCGAAAATACGACAAGGATTCGATCCCGCTACTTGTGGGTCAACGATAGAACGCCATAACTATACTGGACCCCCTTGGCGGGTAGTAAAAATACGGTTTTGGTAAAATCAGTACGCGCTACTTTTCGTCCAGCTGTAAGGAAGCAAGTTCAACTGTATGAGAAGTATTGCCGAAAATCACTTTGACAGCATGGCAGAGTGATTTCGTTCTCTTCCGTTGCCTACTCCTTGCTTTTCAATGGCACCTTTCAATTGCAGACGTGGTTAGCGGATACGAAAGGTGTGAACGACAATGCAACAACCGAAATTGGCATGTGGCGATTCTAGCAAATTTTAGGTAACCTATGGGGCATGTAATGTGACATGCAATACACTGTATAACTTTTGGTGTCAATTGAAAAAAGATAATCAATAGTATTCCTTTATGTAATGTGTCTGTTTGCGAAGTGAGACCTCGCTTGCACAAAGTGTGTAATTCTTTAACTTCCTGTGAAAAATAATGGTTAATATAAATATTGCTCGTAATTTTACGTGATAACACGCCCACTCATGTTTATCCCTTCTGTGCATTTCTTGTCGTGCGTCATGTCACTAGTTGCGGAAATTGCTTGGTGTGCCCTCCTAGAGTCATGTCAATGTAAAGAAACGAACGCATGATGTGAATCAATATATATATATATATATATATATATATATATATATATATATATATATATATATATAATTTGTCGCATATTTTTTCAGCTTTATGTTCCTTATCAATGCGCTGTTTGCTACAGTGCTAAACGATAAAGCTTGTGATCACTACAGCTGCCCACACTGCGTTTCTCATTGCGCTGGTTTAGGGTTATGACCACCATCTTCTTATTTGTGTGCCTAAGTTACATGATGAGCATTTTAGTAGGCCTTTCTAAGGCCGTGATTAGCCTGCACGTTTGTCTGTGTTGCACCTTCGTCCCTAGACAACACTTCGGAGCGCCTTAGACGTTAAGACATAATAAAGATATGCATAAATATTGTCGCGAGAGGAAACGATAGGCAGGAACTCGAAGTGGAGGACTGTTTACTCAGCCACAGCTGCCATTCACTTCTTCGCTCTCGTCTTCTGCCACCAACACAGCGTGGCATTACCCTCTCCCCAAAGAAAAAAAAGAAAAAAGAAGCATCGCATGAATGCCACGGCTCCGAAAAAACAACGAAAGGTGGTCAAAAATGTCTGTGTCCATTGAAAAGAAAAAGGACGAGATGAAAAATAAAGAAGCAAGAAAGTAATGTACAATTGTCTTGAAGGCTATTGCCACATCACAAAATTCTTGACTTGCAGTCAACGCGAACAGTACGGCTTCATCCTCGAGACGTGAACCACATCCGAGGAGCATGGTCTGCGAGAACTGTGTGACATGTCTGCTGGGACAACTTCGTAGTTAACTTCGCCGAGGCGATGAAGAACTCGGTAGGGTTCGAAGTACCGACATAACAATTTTTCTGAGTGTCCCCTTTGACGTATAGGAGTCCAAACACAGACTAGGTAACCGGGTTCGTATATTACTGCTCTGTGGTGGGTGTTTTATCGGCGAGCATCTTGATTTTGCCGCGATAAAATGCGAAAGCGCGACAGCTGCCGGGTGTCTTCGGCATGCTGAACAAATACATCTGCGTCCGGGGTAATCGTGTCCGGCAGAGTTGGTTCAGCATGGTGTCAAGCATTGTGGTGACGTCGCGGCCGTAAACCAGACGAAAAGGAGCAAAGCCGGTGGTTTCCTGCAAAGCCGTATTGTAGGCAAATGTTATATACGGGAGTATTTCATCCAAATTCTTCTGATCCTTGGCGGCATACATCGAAAGCATATCTGCAATCGTTTTGTTAAGGCGTTCGGTTAACCCGTTAGTCTGCGGGTGGTACGCAGTTGCTGTTCGGTGCGTCGTGCCGCTCAGCAACAGGATCTGTCGGAGCAACTGTGCCGTAAAAGCAGTACCACGATCTGTGATCACGACAGCGGGAGCACCGTGGCAGAGAACGATGTTCTTGATGAAAAAGTCAGCCACCTCGGAAGCAGTTGCTCGCTGGGTGGCTTGTGTTTCGCAGTATCTGGTCAAGTAGTCCGTGGCAACCACAATCCAGCGGTTACCAGCCGTAGACTTCGGAAATGGGCCGAGTAAATCCATCCCGACCTTTTGAAAAGGTGCGTGAGGGGGTCGCAAAGGCTGAAGCAGACCGGCTGGTTTCGTCGTTAGAGTTTTGGGGCGCTGACAGGCTGTGCATGTCTCGACGTACTGCCGGACGGTTTTCGTGAGTTTCCGCCAGTAGTATTTGTCTTTGATCCGCGCCAGAGTACGCGCGAAGCCAAGATGTCCTGACGATGGCTCATCGTGACAAGCACGCAAAATATCATCGCGGAGAGCAGCAGGAACGACGAGGAGGTAAACAGTTTTCGTTGAATGAAAGTTGCGCTTGTAGAGGATGCCTTGATGTAGACAGAAAGATGACAAATCACGCACGAATTGACGTGGGGGTTGTGGGCGACGTCCCTCAAGGTATTCGATCAGTGGTTGTAATTCTAAGTCTTCGCGTTGCTGCTCAGCCACGTTTAATGATGCGAGAATAGCAAGGCAGCTGAAGTCTTCATCATTGTCTTCTTCAGTGACCTCAACAGGTGCGCGGCAAAGACAGTCAGCGTCGGTGTGTTTCTGACCAGACTTGTAAACCATCGTTATATTGAATTCTTGTAACCGAAGGCTCCATATTGCGAGACCGGCCCGAAGGATCTTTCAGATTCGCTAGCCAGCAGAGAGAGTGGTGGTCACTGACGATTCGGAAGGGGCGTCCGTACGAGCAGGGCCTGAATTACGTTATGGCCCATACAACCGCCAGACATTCTTTTTTAGTCGTCGAGTAGTTCTTCTCTGCAGATGACAACGTGCGGCTAGCGTATGTGATGACGCGTTTCACGCCATCTTGGTGTTGCACGAGAATAGCTCCGAGGCCAAGGTTACGAGCGTCAGTGCGGACTTCTGTGTCTCCTTCGGTGTCGAAGTGACCTAGGATCGGTGGCGTTTGTAGGCGTTGTTGTAGATCGCGGAAAGCGCTGGATTGTTTGGGGCCCCAGACGAAGGCGACGTCATCCTTGACGAGTTGTTGTAGAGGGTCGGCGATTTTGAAAAGTTCGCCACGAAGCGGCGGTAATAAGCACAAAGCCCCAGAAAGCAGCGTATATCACGCTTTCTTTTCGGTATCGGGAACAAGCAACTGCCATAGCCTTGTCAGGATTGGGGCGAACACCACTGCTGCTGACAATGTGGCCAAGGAATTTCAGTTCCTCATATCGAAAATAACAGTTTTCTGGTTTCAGAGAGAGGCCAGCAGTGCGAATAGCCAAAAGAACCGCCTCAAGCCGCTCAATGTGCTGTTCAAAAGTCGTAAAAAACGACTACGTTGTCTGAATACACTAAACGAGAGTACCACTTCAAGTCACATAAAACTGTGTCCATCATTCGTTGGAACGTGGCTGGAGCGGAGCACAGGCCAAAAGGGAGAACTTTAAATTCATAGAGACCGTCTGGTGTAATAAACGCTGTTTTTTCTCGGTCCCGTTTCATCTACTTCAATCTGCCAATATCCACTACGGAGATCCATGGAAGAGAAGTAACGGGCGTGTCGCAGGCGATCCAAGGAGTCATCGATACGACGAAGAGGATATACGTCTTTTTTCGTTATCTTGTTCAGTTTGCGGTAGTCGACGCAGAATCGTAATGATCCATGTTTCTTTTTAACCAGCACAATTGGTGACGCCCAAGGACTCGTCGATGGTTGAATTACGTCATCGTCGAGCATTTGTTTTACTTGATGACGGATAGCATCTTGCTTCTTCTGCGACACGCGGTAAGCATGTTGGCGCACGGGTTGCACGTTAGGCTCAGTGATAATTCTGTGCTTCATTAGAGGAGTCTGCCGGACTTTCGAAGTAGTGGCAAAACAGTCACTAAAGGATGAGAGGAGATGGAGGAGCCTTGCCTTCTTAGGTTCTTCCAACTGGTGATTGACGTTGAGGCGACTAGTCACGTCAGTATCGCAGCTGGTCTCAGTCGAGATCGTCGTAATCAAAGGGAAGGTGTCCAAATCATCCAATGCCTCCAAGTAAGCTATGGTTGTGCATTTCGCAAAATGCCTGTGCTCGCCACCGATTGATTGGTTGATTGATTGATTTGGGGGGTTTAACGTCCCAAAACCATTATTTGATTATGAGAGACGCCGTAGTGGAGGGCTCCGGAAATTTTGACCACCCGGGGTTCTTTAACATGCACCCAAATCTAAGTACACGGGCCTACAACATTTCCGCCTCCATCGGAAATGCAGCCGCCACAGCCGGGATTTGATCCCGCGACCTGCGGGTCAGCAGCCGAGTACCTTAGCCACTAGACCACCGTGGCGGGGCATGTGCTCACCACCGAAGTTCGTAACTAAAGCCATAGTCTGGCCATTTCGCAGTTGAACGAGACTTCGAGCAATGGCCACTTCCCGATCAAGCAATAACGTCAGGTTACTTTCGGCGATGCCCGTAATCGACTGCTCCCATGGACACTCACAAGCACGAAGATACTACTGCGAGGTGGCAACGTGACGCAATCATCGATTACGCGTAAGGCCACGCCACGATGTTCGTTCTCGATGTCGGAATCTGGAGAAACACAGTTAACAAAACTACTGGGATCGATACCCAGCACCTCCACCAGTCTGTCGCGAGAGGAAACGATAGGCAGGAACTCGAAGTGGAGGACTGTTTACTCAGCCACAGCTGCCATTCACTTCTTCGCTCTCGTCTTCTGCCACCAACACAGCGTGGCAATATATTGTGCACTCGCATACAAGCCGAGTTAGGAGTATAAACCAAATATTCTGTCGTGTGCGTGTGTGCGTGTGTGTTTGCGTGCGTGCGTTTAGATGTTAGCAGAACGTGCAAAGGTTCAGTAGAAATGTTATTCTCTGGCTTGAGTATATCTCAGCACACATAGGAAGAGTCACACTGTAATATGCTTGAACGTGGTCCATCGGACCTTGGAACTGTGCCTGGTTATATCCATTATTAGGAACCTCTGTCTATTGAAAAATATTGTAGTGATCGACTACGGCGAGATCTGTTCCGGCGGGTACAAGTATGACCACCGCTTGAGCATTAATCCCGTCACCGAGCCATCTTAAGACACTCGCGGCCGAGATTCCTGTCCAAAATCTCACAGAGTGTTAAGCCTTGAGAAACACCGTGACAAGTTTTTCCATATGCAGACATCATTCATTGTAAAAGTACCCAGCAATTACACTGTTATAGTAGCAGTGCTTGGTTTCTAAATCATATCAGCGCGAAGCGACCAACAAAAAGTTGAGTAAGTGGCAGGGCGGGGGGTGTTGGACGAAAACTTTGGGGGGGGGGGGGGCGTTGAACCACCTCCTCCCCCTTAGGCTACGCCACTGGTTTCCACCTGTTCCTAGGTGGTGACTACCTGGCAGCTTTATTCATTGACCTGGCCCTTTCCCGGAACATCATACTTCCTAATGCTGTAGTGAGGGTTAGCGCCAACAAGACGCTTCACTCTGACCTCAAATTCTCTGTGTCTATTCAGGTCATTCCTCAAGGTATTGCCTTAGCAGAACTCTCCACTCTGGAGCAATGTACTATTTCATCTTTCATTTCTGATATCAAGACCGTAGCCGAACCTGTGGCAGCCGCACAGAATAGAGCTTTCCTGGACAAAATGATCTCAGATGACCTGTCGCCATCCCAAGTTGAAGCACTCCGTGGTCTTCTATTTTTTTACCTCGACATTTTTGATATCGACGACCATTCCTTGGGCCGCATGAGCGTCGTAGGCCACCGCATCGACACTGGCAACGCCAGTCCCCTTAATAAGCGTCCTTACCGTGTGTCTCATTCAGAGCGCCCAATAATTCAGAAGGAGGTATAGAAGATGCTCGAAAAAGACGTCATAGAGCCTTAAATTAGTCCTTGGACATCACTTGTTGTGCTTGTTAAAAGGAAAGACAACACCTGGCGGTTCTTTGTCGACCATTGCCATCTCAATCAAATAACCAAGAAGGATGCCTATCCTCTACTTCGAATTGATGATGTGCACGACTGCCTTCATGGTGCCAAGTACTTCTCGTCACTGGACCCATGATCTGGATATTGGCAAATTTCAATCGATCACCACGGATGGCGAGAAGACAGCATTCATTACTCCCGACGGACTTTATTTATATAAGTCATGCCTTTTGGGTTGTGCAATGCGCCTGCAAGTTTCAACGCGGTTTTAAATGGTCCCTTTTTCGCGGTTTTAAATGGTTGACGTGCCTGCGCTATCTAGACGATGTCATTGTTTTACGCCAACATTTGAAAGCCATCTTCCACGTCTGTCGGCCATTGTTGACGTTTTTCGCTGTGCTGGCCTCCAGCTTAGCGCGTCGAAGTGCACCTTTGGACGTCTTCAGATCAAGCTATTTGGCCATCTTCCTGACGCTAATGGTGTACGACCCGACCGTGGCAAAGTCCGCGCTGTACGTGAGTTCCTGGTCCCACGTTCCACTCAGGAATTCAGTCCGCGGCTTTTTGGGGCTCTGCTCGTATTTCCGCAGTTTTGTCAGTAACTTCGCGGAAATTGCTCTGCCCCTCACGGCTCCCCTCAGAAAGAATGTGGCTTTTTCTGGCGTGAAGACCAATAACATTCCTTTGCGTCTCTGATATCTGCGCTTACATCACCACCTGTGTTGGCTCATTTTGACCCACCCACTCAACCGAGGCTTCGCGCCAATACAAGTGGCCATAGCATAGGGCAGTACTCACTCAAATGCAGAATGGCACAAACCGTGTCATAGCGTACGCTAGCAGCCTACCTTCCCAGTTGGAAAGTAACTATGCCATCGCTGTGCCTGGCTCTCTTCTGGGCTAGCGCAAAATTCTGTCCATACTTGTACGGACGCCCTGTTAGCAGTCATCACAGACCGCCATGCGCTCTGCTGGCTGTCCACACTTAAGGATCCAACAGGAAGACTCGGGCGGTGGTCATTGCAATTGCAGGCGTACACGTTCTCGGTATGCTGTATAAGTCCGGCCTGCTTCACAGCGATGCCGACTGTTTATCTCGACACCCTGTTGGTCCACCCAACTCCTCTGGCTTGAAAAACGATGCCAACATCCTTGCCAAAGCAGATTTTCTGCACATGACTGACGAACGACGCTGAGGTTCATTGCTGCTATCTATGGTTGACCGTATTCAATCTGACCGTAAATACCCTTCACTGAGCGTGTTTTTGCTTCAATACAACGTTTTGTACCAGCCGCAACTTACAGCCCCTTGGCGCAGAACTTTTGCTCGTTGTCCCACATCATCTGCACAAAGACATCTTGCAAGAACTTCACAATGCCCCAACATCTGGACATTTAGGTGTCTCCAGAACCTATGACCGCGTCCACCGACGGGTATTCTGGAAGGGCCTTTATCGTTTCGTTTGCCGCTACGTTGTAGCGTGTGGCCTGTGCCAGTGCCGGAAGAAGCCTACGTCTTTTCCCCGCCGGTCACCTTCCACCTATAGAAGTCCCAGACGAGCCGTTTCATCAGGTAAGGTTGGATTTGTTATGTCCCTTCCCAACATCAGCAATAGAATATAAACGGATAGCAGTAGCTATGAATTATGCCACTCGGTGTCCAATTACTCGAGCGCTACCGACCACCTGCGTGACAGACGTTGCAGATTTTCCTTCTCTACGACATCATCCTTCAGCATGGCGCTCCTTCTCACCTCCTTACGGACCATGGCCGCTGCTTCCTGTCTCGTGTGGTTGACGACCTCATTAGATCCTGTGCTACGCGGCATGCACAACTTTACGACTTCTTACAATCATCAGACTAACGGACTTACTGAACGCCTCAACCGCACACTGATGGACATGCTTGCAATGTACGTTTCCGACTGACCACACCGATTGGGCCACTGCCCTCCCATTCGTAACTTTCGCCTATACAACTCGTCGCGTCATGAAACTGCCGGCTACATCTCCTCTTTGGCCTTGATTCCTTACTACCTTTCGATACTTTGCTTGCAAACGACCCTCCGTCCACCACGATAGTTATAGCGTCCACCACTTTGTAGGCGCAAGATGCCATCTCCCGTGCTCTCACCGCACGCACATGTAGCCCACACCAGGTGTCATCGTCCCAGAGACCACAAACGTCGCTCTACGACCTGCCGACATAGGGATGTCAATTTTCGTCCGGGCTTTCTCGTGCTACTGTGGCACCCATCCCATCGAGTCGGCCTCTGCGAAAAAACATTTATTGCGATACGTTGGGCCTTACCGAGTTCTGCGCTAGGTGACACCTGTTATCTATGAAATTTACCGTACAACGAACCCGACTGGTACATCCGGAACTGACATTGTGCACGTTTCTCACCTAAAGCCCTATCACAGTGGCATGTCTGTCTAATAACAGCAGGCACCTGGACTGTGCTTTGCCGCCCGAGGTAATGTTACGGATATAGAAAGGTACCCCAGGCACGGGTGCCGAAATAACACAGAAGGAATGAAGGCAACGATGCTGTTGTGGGGCTGGGTCTGAACTGCCCTGTTGTCCTGCGTCCTCGAGCACTGAGTGCAATGTTAGCCCAACCTGCGTTAACTTATTGAAACTCCCCTTTACAATACAAAGCGCCGATCAGGTTTTTTCTTCTCTCATAGTTTTCATGTCTACGTATACCTTTCTATCATCAGTTTAACCTCAAGAAAATAAATAACTTTTGAACTCTAACAAGGGCTTTCATGAAGCTGAAATTCACTACATCGGCATGACATCCCTCAAGGGTTCTGACAGCATGTACGCTAGACATGCATGACGGGCAGGCACAAAAAAAAAGATCTGCGTCAAAAAAGCACACCGGGGAAGCAAAGCGCATAAGTTTTTGCGCACGGTACGCTACGCTTTTAGTACTAATAAGGTCCCTAGAATAAACAAGCTTTATCTAGGAACCTTAAGTACTAATTGCCTGCAGCGCCGCCACTACAGTCAACGTGGAAGGTAGCGTACTAGTACACTATGGTGGAAGGAATCAGGTGGCGAGGCGCGTTCACGCCACTCAACAGTTCTATTACTCTAACCAAGAAATCTTACAAACCCCTGCAAAGGCACGTGACTCTCGCCACACTTTTTGCTCTGCAGCTCGGACAGCCTGGATCTTTCCTTAGCTTTCCTTCTTCTATAACATCCCACACGAAGTTCCAAATGCGCTTACTAATTTTTTTATTTGTACTTACAGCCACCAAACCGATGGCAGATTTGTGAGCCTAGCTGACAAAGTCGCTGCCTCTCGAGTCAAGGCTGGTGCAGCCCCTTTTTTTTCGTGGGGGGGAGGGCGGTGTCAAGCTGAACCGGTGCTTATCAGACATAATGGGAATCTGCTCCAATTAAGCGAACATTCTCACCAAAGCAGATGTGTGTAAAATGTATGCTTTCTTTGTTGTCTAATAGCAATTCGGGTGATATGGTTTACTTGGAAGTTTCTATGTGCTGCAATATTATATATAATATATTACGCTGCAGTTTAATAAATGTATTTATATTACAAATTTGTATGGTATCTGCATACGTATCTATCTATAAATAAATTTATGTAAATTTATCGGCATTCCTGAAATAAGATGTAGTTCAATATCTGTGTTCCGGGACACATTTTTGTCTTTTCTGTAATCCATCAATCTCCAAAATACCATGTTACATCAAAGAAAAGTGTTAGTATCTGTTTTTTAGACTTTCAGCTCATGCATATTTGATATATGCATTCGAAAGCTAGACATTTTAAACAGACACTACAACTGTTCAGTTGCAGTTAGTTCACCTAAAGGGTATTCGTGTCCTGTGCCGGGCTTATCATTCCTACGCAGAATTCTACGAGGGGAATAGCAGTGCATAACTTATCTGACTGAAAACTATGCCGAACAGCATTTGCTGCATGATACTGTCGAGTATTTGACGGTGAGAAAGAATGAAATGTAGTCCTTTGAAAAGCAACGTGGAAATTTATATATTTGAGCATAATTATTAATCAGTCAAAGTACCGATGCTTCTTGGGCAATGCTAAACTCGGGATAGAAATGTTACCATGCGGTGAAAAATACCAAATGATAGATAGAGCAGATCAAGCTTTCTTAGTTTCTATTTATTATTATTACTTTTTATGCTGGTTCTAGCAAAAAGATATTGTTTTAATATTGCAGATTCCGTGTGATCGAGGGGTCGTCCAAGGTAGGACGTATAATGGGTATACAGACTAGTGTGGTTAGGGAGCGGAATGTAGTGTGTGGTGTTATAGTGATCAAGCCATCGAAGGGCTTCTTTGCATGCTATAGGTCAATATGTGAAAACGAAGACGTAGCGCGCAAAACAAAAATCTAGATTGGTTAACTCTAGCGAAAGATTGCTTGTTAAAAGAGTGTCATATAAGATATATAGAATGTGATTAACTAAGATTTAAATTTATAATTAGGTACAATTAGATTTCGTGTTCATTCCCTGCTTGTAAAAGCAAAACCCATGCTGAATAGCACGCTAAAAAATAATTAAGACAAACTTGGCCCAGTGACGTTCATCCTGAAGGAGCAGCAGAGCTGGGCAGCTTTCCCAGTCCGTTTTTGTTTTTTTAAGTCATTCTTTTCTCTCCGTTTTATCTTATCTCCTATTTGCCTGCATCTCTCTATTTCTGCCTTCCTTGGTACTTTTTTCTTATTATTTCTGTCAGTCAGTCTCTACCTCGCATTATCCCCTCTTTATATTTCAATTTTTTCTTTATCTTTCTCTCTTTCTATTCAGAAGAGAAGGAAAACAGCGCGTACCGACTGTGTTCTTCCCAACGCCACGCATAGCATAGGAGCAGCACTAATGATGACAGCCCTGTCTCATCCACACTCTTCGTATTTACCTCCAGCTTTAACAGCACCAATGCTGAAACGTGAAACTCTAAAACAAAAGCGTTGAATCGAGAAAAACTTTATTGCAGGCGAAATTGGGACCTAGCTCACAGGCCCCTTGGTCCTCGAGCAGTCCCACTACACTCAAATGTCCATGCCTAGTAAATGTCCATGACTTTGGCAGCCCGCGGCTGGCGGTGAAACTCTGCCTTGCCAGGTCCGTGGATCGTAGTGAGGTCTCCCAATTATCCAACGCGCAATTATATTGATCGTGCATGTGTTCAGAGCTGGGAAGTATCGAAGATACATGTCTTTTAAGCAATCCTTGGGTGTCATGTATCTGTATTTACAATACATTAAATATATGTATCGCGTATCTTAAGATACTGCTTTTGCAACACTACTGTGTGAAACATCGTGTACTGGCTGAACTCCACTTCTGAAGTTGGCACGGGTACCTCTAAGCCACCTGAATTAAAAAACAAAGGGCATTGACAGAAGTTTTCTTGCTGCCAGAGTCCGCCATGAGGGGGGGAGGGACGTTTATTCTTTAGAGAAAGGCGGAAAGGTAAGAAATGGGGATGTGGACTGCTCGATAACTCTCTCTCATGTGAGGACGCCTCGCACCATGAGGGCAGGCGATCAGGTTTGTACATTTTTTGTGATGTGGAGCAATATGACAGAACTTGAGTAGCCCCTATAGAAACAAGTGTGCGAACGTAGATGTTAGCGTGCTTGTGCGAGGGACTTTTGTTTTCTCGAGATTATTCCTTTTTAGCTGTGCCACGACACTTATCTTCAGCAGCTTACACAGGGCACAGAACATGGCGTCTTTATTTTTTCTTTCTTTAATCACTTTCTCTCACCACAATGCATGCGAATGACTGCACTCATTCTGATGCGGCTCTCCTGTGTGATATTTCGTTACGAAATCTGAAGCACAGGGTTTCTTTGCATCTCATGTCTTTCACACATGACTCGTTTGAAAGACTTTGTGGATGTAAGTTTGCATTATATGTGAATCACTCATGCTCTAACAATATTCTAACTCCAGCACCACGAGTGGCGATACTCTGTCTAATAGAATAAACATTTGCCTATCAGGCAATATCTCGGCGTACATATCGTTTTCTTCCTGCTACTTCTATTCAAATAGCTCTTGAAATCATAATATGATTGCCATATCAAGTGCTTCCTCAGCTATTCTGTTCCATCCCATACTTTACCTAATTACTTACAGGTTCCTGAAGGTTATTTTGTTTTGCTTTTCTTTGATGAGGAGGGGGGGGGGGTTCGATGAATGCCTGATGTCTTTCTAAAGTTCCGCCAAAATAAGCACTTTTTTTACACTTCAGTTTAGCTCTTTGATTCATTTCTACAATTGATTACACATTTATAGAAGAAGAAGAAGAAAAAGAAGAAGAAAAGAAAAGAAAAAGAAGAAGAAAGAAGAAGAAAAAGAAAAAGAAGAAGAAAAAAGAAAAAGAAAAAGAAGAAGAAAAGAAGAAGTAAAGAAGAAGAAGAAGAAGAAGAAGAAGAAGAAGAAGAAGAAGTAGAAGAAGAAGTAGAAGAAGAAGAAGAAAGAAGAAGAAGAAGAAGAAGAAGAAGAAGAAGAAGAAGAAGAAGAAGAGAAAGAAGAAGAAGAAGAAGAGAAGAAAGAAGAAGAAGAAGAAGAATCGTGGTTTAACGTCCAAACCCCACCATATGATTATGGGAGATGATGTTGTGGAGGGCTTCGGAATTGGCTAATACTTCGTGTTCTTTTGACGTGCTCGTAAACCTAAGCACACGGGCTTCAAACATTTTCGCCTCAATCGAAAATGCGGCCGCCGCGACCGGGATTCGATTCGCGTGACCGGCGGGTCAGCAACGAGTGCCTTAGCCACTACTACCGCGGCGGGTTGTTTACACATGTTCACATTTAAATATACTGTTCTGCCAAGGCGATTTGTGAAACATAATGACATGTTGATTCGGCCAATCAACATGTCATTATGTAGATGTGCATTTATATACAGCCCCAAATATTTTGCTTATTGCTTGGTAGTATGGCAAGATGGGGCGCGCATTATATAGTAATCAAATAATTATAAGAGCACTGTTAGAAGTCTTAAGAAGGGGATTCGAGAAACATTGTTTTTATATCAAAGGCACGTTGTTCTTATCAGCGTCTCTAAGCATAAATTAACTTTGCATTGCATAATCTAAGCATAAATTAATCTTTGCATTGCATAAATTAACTGTAAGTTGACGACATTTCACGTTTGTCATCACATTAGCAGCGCTGTCTGTATCGTGTATCTACACTTTTTCAGTACAAATGTTCGATAAACAACGGTTTTTCTACATTAGTAGTAATTGTGTTTTTTTCATGGGGCTTTTATTTTTATAGTCTGCTGTGATCGAGTTTAAAGGGACGCATAACTGGCCCGAACGGGTGATTAGATACCGCAGGAAAAAAAAAGACCGTGAATTTTAGTAACATATGAGAGCATACTTTCGCGATCTGAGTAGCATTTATAATTTTAAGTCGCGTTCAAAAGTAACCAAAACTAAAGCCCCTAAAACTTCGTAAAGTAGCGACACACATGGTTATTCACGCGCCTTCTCTCTTTTCCTTCTCCTCTGACCTTTCCAAGGCCGGCGCCGTGTCGCTATTGGCCAGATGCCGTCACATGGGACTTCTCAGGGTGTTCGTTTGTTTACAATCACTCGTGACTGCCATCTTTGCTCTAAAGGCCCGGGCTCCTTGAGGCACAGCGCATCTTGTCCTTCCGTGCACGCTGTGCTTTGAGATACTTTTCATCCAAGGATGGGGGGGGGGGGGAGGAGGAGTGGTTATGTTATAAGAAGGAAAAGAAAAGTGAGCCAAGAATGGCATCGCTGTTCGTTGCCGTCAGAGGTTTTCGCGCCTTCTGCTGCCAGAACAAGTCTAGTGACGGCCGAAAGGTCTTCATGATACCGCCCGTTAAGCGCAACGAGTTGCTGCAAAAGACATGGTTACGTAGAATCGGAAATGAGAACTTCAGGCCGACATTTTCGAATCCACTTTGCGAAGTAAGTTGCGCGTGTCTCATTATGACTTGGTATGTTTCAATATTTGCTCAATTAAATGCCTGCTCTAACGCCATAGACAAGTCACAGTTAGCTTTGTAGGTCATCGCGATCTCTCACTGAAGTTTCATAACGCTTCTGTGGGGGCTGTTTTTTTTTGTCAACAATACATCGTTACGTGTCCTGCTTGTCGTTATGCGCCCGACTGGTTTGAGTTCGCGGTAGGTTTGTGTAATTAGAATGTACGCAGAAACACGCTCGAAATAGTGATTGCGGAACTTGAGATTTCGCGTTGCTGTTTTGACTAAACAAAACTGGAGTGCAGCAACTCACATTAAGATTGGTATTCTCCATTGGATTTCCTTGCGTGCTCGTGTGTTTCAGAGCGAATAGCTCCATTGTGGCTTTTTTACGGTGACCGATCAGCCGGGGACTCACGATGCAGGGCCGCTATGCAAAGCGTGCATGCTTTCAAGTCATCGGGTGCGTGCATCGATTAGAAATCTCACACATGCGTGTAATTCCGCGTGACAGCTTATTTTCAATTTCATGTGAAGGTTTATACCCGCTAATGGAGCTCTTGCGAAGTAATAGCGTACGGTGGCACGCTAGTTCATTCATACGCTAGCTCGCCCTCTCAGTGATATAGTTCGTATGTAAAATGCGCATCCACAAGGCGCCGGCGTATATTTTTGAATGCTGGCGCCGCATCACACGCGAGAGAGAAAAGAAAGAGAGTGAGGAGGCTTTCAGCGCCGTCAACAGGAGCGCTCGCGCACTATTGGTTCCTCACTTGACGTGACGTGCTGGGCGAGCGCGCGTTTGCAAACGGGCGCACGCACGCACAGAGGAATGCACGGCAATATGCGGCTGTTCAGTGGTATGGAAGCACACCCACCCCTTGGGCATGCGAACGTGGCGGTGCGGCTGTTCACCTCTGAAGGGGGGGGGGGCGCACAGTCGGCACTTTAAATTGACATAACATGCAAGGGCTCGAGTGGCCAGGGGGAAGGGGGTGACCGACCTTCACTCCCTTCCACCTGTACCCTCAAACAATACTGGGCACGCCACTTTCTCTACATTTCCTTTCTGCATCCCCCTTCACCTCTCCCTCAAGGAGCTAAGCTTAGGCAAAGTTTAGGCCCCTCACGAATGTCTCTACAAAAGGAACGTGCCCCTTTTGCGGCAGTAGGGAGGACCTGGTCCCCATTTTCTCCCAGTGTGCATTACCAGCCACCCTTCATCGAAGGATAGCTAGCTTGTTTGGTCACCCCGGTGTGCCTTTCGACACCGTTAGGTTTTTGCAACCCCTGTCGGGACAAGTGGTTAAGCAGTACGTGCTTCTGCTTGTCGAGTGCTCCTACCAAGTGCGGGTGGCATGGTGCTGTGCGGTCTTTGGTGGGAGACGATCCGGACTTCACGAAGTACTTGCAAAAGTGCGGAAGGAGGTCTTGTTCGTCCTTCACCGAGAGTTGCAGACGTGGCACCGTCCGGCAGTGATTTTCGGTGAGTCAAGAGGGCAGATAACCATCAATTTTTAATGATGGCGTTCTTTAGAGTTCCACGACTCGGCCTAGTGCGCCGGTCGCCCAAGAGTTTAGTTTGTGTGGTCGTTCGCCTAGTTCTTGCATGCGCTACGGTGATCTTGTCGCCTTGTCGGGCTTTACCCGCAAGGTCCGTGTTGGCCCCTTCTGCAGGCTCGGCGACTCTACTCGTCGAGGCGGAGGGTGGCTCCCTTCCTCGTGAAGGGTTAAGCCGGATTTTAGCCGTGCTGGTTCGCGAGGGTACGTCGAGTTTGCGTGCAGCGGCATCCCCTTCTGCACCAAACAGCAGTCCTGTAGTCTCAAAGGGACGGATTGTGTCTCGCTGGGCCCTAGCGGTCAGGATACGGGCCGTGACCGCAGCCCGCTTTGTGGGTCGTGATTGAATTACCGCACCGAAGGGTAGCCCCTATGTGTGTCTCCCGGGCTTGTACGCTAGGAGGCGGGCCGCGTCTGTTTGGTGCCGATTGGCGGCCCCCTTGCCAGAGTATGGCCTTCTTTCCGAAACAAAAAACTCCCCCCCTCCGCACGACCATGGGGGGGGGGGGGGGGAGACATGCCGGGACAGTCGTATGGATGATGATGGGTTGATGAGTTATGTTTGACTCTGAGACATAACGCCTTCGGCGCCGTGTTTCCTTCCTATATCTGATTACTGCAAGCTGAACCACGCTTCCGCAAGGGTTCATCGAACCTATTGTTACGGCTTTTTTAAGCCACTCGCCACAGTTAACTACCGCTTCTCCTTTTCACGAGTCAGAACCTTTTTCTTTTCATTTCTTTTTTTAATCCGACCATTTTCCGCTCTCTCTGTCTCTTTTATCTCCACCCCCTCGAGTTTTTTTGGCTAGGGTGTCCTCACTGAAGCAGTCATCGTGCGTTGCTCCCTCATTTCCTTACCTTGTCCTTCCAACAATCATGTTTTTTTTTTAATTTTTAAATGAATAAACAATGACTCATCCGCAAGGGTTGAAAGAGTGCCTCTTCAATCAATCATCATCCGTACCATGATCACGGTGGACCCTCGATTTAAAGTTCCAACGTACTACCTAATATTAAAAGTTCCAGCGTACCACCTAACATTCGAGCTGGTTTCGATCAGCAACGTGCTTCCAACTGACATGGTGAACTTCAGTTGCGTTTCGGTGAACGACGTCGGTCCGACCGATATTCACGAGCAAAATAGACGCCAATTCGAAATGATCATCTAACGCACTCAAGGACCTCCACGTCGACATGTGCACGGCTGGCAACGCGCACTAGTGAATCGCCAGCTACAGCCAGGCAACAAATACAACGTTGATCATCGACAGGAAAAACAAAAATACAAAGAAGTCAGTTCGGATGTTCTCCGTTTAATTTATACGTGGCTAAAGCCAAGTCTAATAAGATTTGATTATATTGACGATCATTGTGAAGCCACACTAGTGCTACCGAACGAGAAAATGTTATTAGTCTATACGCCAACCACCTAGCTCTTGTTTACGCGGCAATACTGCTTGTGAAGCACATGGGGCTTATTTACTTACAGGACGGACATGTGCATACCCGCTCAGCATATTGAAAGGCACGGCGTTATGTCAATGATTGAATGTTGTCATAATATTGTGCTCTAAAATCTCAGCTGAAGCGTGAAAATTCCACTGCTGAAATCCGCGAAAGTGTTAATGACTGGCACTATTAGAGCATTTCATACGTTTTTACTTGAAACCAAGAGCCTTCCGTTTTCACTGATTTCAATACGACGAGTCAGCATGCAGCATGTCCGTTCTGTAAGTAAATAAGCCACATGTTTCATTTCATTTCATTTATTTTCTCTCAATGCACAAGGCGTTACAGAGAGGAGTGGTGAAAAAACAAGTAACAATCTGTACAAATGGAGCATGTTTAAAAAGGGTATGCGTTTATGGTACTCTTGAAGTTGGCCGGGTCAGTGATGGATGCGATAGAAGCGGGAAGGTGATTCCAGTCCGTGCTTGTTTTGGGCACGAATGAATTAAAATGGAGGTTTTTACGGCTGCTTGTGATTCCAACTTTGAAGTGGTGATCGCTGTGGGATGAAATGTAGGATGGCGGCAAAAAAAGCGAGTTACTCGGTGAGTGCATGGTATGGTACAACTTGTGGAAAAGGCACAAGCGCGAGATTTTGCGGCGAAATGATAGGCTAGGTAGATTTAAGGTTGACTTCATATGGGTTACGCTTGCTGTACGGGAATAGTTCGACAAAATGAAACGAGCGGCGCGATTTTGAATTGCTTCAATGCTACTGATTTGGATGTTTACGTGGGGATCAATGCTACTGATTTGGATGTTTACGTGGGGATCCCATACAGATGATGAATATTCTAGCTTTGGTCGGACTAATGTTTTATAGAGCAGAAGTTTCAGTTGCATCGGGGCAAGGGAAAAGTTACGGCGTAAATAACCAAGTGTGGTTAGCATTGTTTTTAATAAGGTCAATGTGAGACTGCCAGGAAAGGTTGTCAGAAATTGTAGCGCCAAGGTACTTGTAAGAGCTAACTTTAGTAAGGAGAGAATTATTAAGTACATAGTTGATTGATTGATTTGTGGGGTTTAACGTCCTAAAACCACCATTTGATTATGAGAGACGCCGTAGTGGAGGGCTCCGGAAATTTTGACCACCTGGGGTTCTTTAACGTGCACCCAAATCTGAGTACACGGGCCTACAACATTTCCGCCTCCATCGGAAATGCAGCCGCCGCAGCCGGGAATCGAACCCGCGACCTACGGGTCAGCAGCCGAGTACCTTAGCCACTAGACCACCGCGGCGGGGCTTAAGTACATAGTTAGTAGAAATATTACATGTTCGACGTGAGACACTCATTACTTTGCATTTAGTAACATTAAAGTTCATTAGGCAAGTATCGCACCAAGATGAAACATTGTCTAAGTCACACTGAAGGGCAAGGTGGTCAGAAGGGGTTTTAATTTCTCGGTAAATAACACAATCATCGGCGAAAAGTTTAATAGAAGAAGAGATGTTATGTGGCAAATCGTTAATGTAAATCAGGAAGAGTAGTGGGCCAAGAACGGATCCTTAGGGGACGCCAGAGGTTACGGGTGAGAGGGGAGAGTTGGATTCATTCGCAGTTACAAATTGGGAGCGGTCTATTTGAAAGCATTCAATCCATTTTAATATGTTAGCATCAAGATTAAGTTTGCTTAATTTTAGCAGTAGCAGTTTATGGCATACAGTGTCAAAAGCTTTAGCAAAGTTGAGAAAAATACAGTCAACAAGGGAAGAAGCGTCAATGGCAAGAAAAAGGTCATTAGTAAGGCAGTGA
Organism: Rhipicephalus annulatus; assembly: GCA_013436015.1. Classification (NCBI taxonomy): domain Eukaryota; kingdom Metazoa; phylum Arthropoda; class Arachnida; order Ixodida; family Ixodidae; genus Rhipicephalus; species Rhipicephalus annulatus. The sequence continues at coordinate 50,640 of WOVY01000895.1, read as the reverse complement.
AGTTGGGTCTCACATGAGTACTGTTTCTGGAATCCATGCTGGTGATCACTAAGGAACGAGTTGTTTTCTAAGAAAGTGATTATGTGGGAGTAGATGATGTGTTCCATGAACTTACACGGTATACTTGTTAACGATATGGGCCTGTAATTGCGGGGGTTATGAACGTCACCTGGTTTGTGAAGAGGAACCACCTTTCCCGCTTTCCAGTCGCCCGGGAGGCAATGACATTCCAAAGACTGTTTGAAAAGCTTACATAAAATTACAGATGAGTAAACAGAGGTATTATGCAAAAACTTTGCACAGATACCGTCTTCACCTGGAGCACTGGCTAATTTCATCTTTTTTATCAATTTTTGTATGCCGACACAGTCAAATAAAAGGGGTTCCATGGGAACAAAGTTGTGGGTGGGGGTATCGGGAAAGGAAAGTGCTGTAGGTTTAACAAAGCACGATGAAAACACAGAGCTTAAAATGACACAACACTCTTCTTTTGGTACACGGCTGTTATCATCATGGATTAATTCTATCGCCTTTTTTTCATTTCCCTTAATCATCTGCCAAAATTTCTGAGGGTTAGTTGCAAGCAGGGAGGGAAGCGTTTGTTGATAATAATTTTCTTTTGCGACGGATAATGCGCGAGTGTACTCGTCAGCTGCGTGATGATAAGCGGACCACCTTTCCGCCTTGTTAGTTAGCTTTTCCCTTCGAAAAATTCGTTTCTTTTTATTCAGTAGTCGTTTTAGTGTAAGCGTGAAGCAAGGGGACTTTGCGCTTCGCCTAATTCTGCGGAGCGGAACAAAACAATTGGTAAGTTCTGCTACCTTCTACTTAAACAAATTCCAGATTTGTTGCACGGACCTTTCCTGAAATTGCGAAAGGTAATCGTTTAGGAAAAGCTGAAGCTCATTATTAATTGAAACATAGTCGGCTCTTTTGTAGTCCCTAAAAACTTTTGAGCTATCATTTCTTTTAGTTGTTTTAGTTATGTTAAAATGAATAGCTAGATGGTCGCTTACGCCCGGAATAACTGATAGAGATTTAATTAGGTCGGGATGCGTGGTCAGCACCAAGTCTAGAACTGAGGAGGTGGACGAGGTAATGCGGGTTGGAGCGTTAACCAGCTGCGTAAGGTTAAAGTCTGAACACACATCAAGAAAGGCAGCACTGTCAGCAGAAGTTGATGAAACTATTGGGAAAGGGGGAGACCACGAAACATTAGGGAAGTTAAAGTCACCTAGGAGAAACATAGGCGAAGTCGGAATTACTCGCAACTTATTTAGTACATCATGTAATTCATTTGCGAAACCGGTAGTAAGGCTAGGAGGCCGGTAGCAGCCACAAACAACGATATCTTTGTGGTTAATGCGAACACACGCGACAACAATTTCAAGCGGTGAAACAACAGGCACGCTGAACGAGCTACTCTCGTCGCTAATGGCAATTAATACGCCGCCCCCGCGCCTTGTACCCCGGTCACAGCGGTAGAATTTAAACTTTTTTGAACAGTTAAATATTTCGTTATTTTCAATTTCCGCGGACAGCCAAGTTTCAGTTATTACGACGACATCAGCTAGACATGTATCTATGAGCGCAGATAGGGCATCACGCTTGTTAGTAACACTTCGAGAATTACATAGCAAAAAAGAAAATTCATTAGCTCGAAAATGCTTATCTAGCTATCGATGTGAAGGAGGAACGCTGGCTCCTGCGCATTCTGCATTGCTTACTTCGGGAGCAACGTGGACGGGGTTATCAAAAATAGGTCCTGCCTGGGTTACACGATCGGTGACCGGACAATAAACGTAGGCTTTCTTGTTGATTAGTATCTTGTTATACTTCAAGTAATATGGCTGCCCAGTGCTTTTCGCGAAATTTAAAAGCTTTTTCTGGACGTGGCGCGTGGCCTTGCAGAAATCTTCGCTAACTGACATGGGGGTGCTGCGAAGCATCGATTTCTTAGTAATGACACTTTCTCTTGTTTTAAACGAACTGAAGCGATCAATAACAGGTCGACATTTGTTCTGTGCATATGTTCCAAGCCTGTGTGCACGGGAGATGGCTCCATTAGGAAGTTCCAGTTTAAGAGACGCAGACAGGATTTCGCGAATATTTAGCTCCGACTCAGCCCAGGTTTCTGAAGCAGAATCCCATATCCCATAAAAAATTAGGTTCTCCCTACGAGAGCGATCCTCGAAGTCATCAAGCCGTGAACTGAGAGCGACACTTTCGTGTCGCACGGCAGCCGTTACAAGACTTTGTATCTGTGCATTGTCTGGAACGCTCTCGAGGGAAATAACCTTCTGTTCAAGTACAGTTAATCGTGTGGTTAAATCTGTTACTTTGGCATCAAGTAGCAACTGGTTTTCTTTAACTTCGTTAATAGTCTTCTGCAAGTTGTCATGACGCTCATCCAAGTGTGCGGTTAGTTTGCTGATGGCAGCTAATACTTCGCTGTTCGGACCAGGATTCTGTTCAATATCCCCGCAAAGAAGAAGTTCCTTTATAACGACAAAACACTCTGCGACTATATCAAGCAACACATGTGGGCATGGAAGGAGCAGCAGACAATAGTTGCTAGATCGCTTAGCGCTATAATCTTGGAAGGGACCAATCTGTACAAAAAGCAAAAAGTGGTTGGATGAGACCATGGTGGCGGCCGCTCCGTCCCACTGCCCACTGAGGCGCGCGGTGCAAGGCTGGCTGTTTTGTAGTTTTCTGGGTGGCTTGACGATGTCGATGCGGTTGGCTTGGTGGCAGCGTAAGGGGTTACCGGAACGGGAGGTTGAAGTGGCTCCGGGCAACAACGGCTCGGTTCGGGCTGGGGAGGGCACGTGCCGTTTGGCGTGCCAAGCGCATGTGGTTCCACGCAGTCTGGCGAGCTCGTGCTGATGAGTGCGAACAACTGTACAAAAATCAAAAAGTGGTTGGATGAGACCATGGTGGCGGCCGCTCCATTCCACTTTCACATGTGTTTCACAACCAGCAGTATCCCCACGTAAACAAGAACTAGATGGTTAATGTCGAGGCTAATGTAACATTTCCTCGTTCGGTGCAGAATGCTACTAATGCATTGACCTCGTGTCAGTAGAAAATCACGCTGAGTGCAGAAAACAATTTGAGAATCGTGGATCAAGTGTGGCTTCACAATTACAGTTGGTGTCATCAAATCTTATTATACTTGGCTTTTCACCCCTAGTGACGGAAGCAAACAACATGCGAACTTGCCTCTTTGGATTTCTGGTATTGCTGTCGATGAGCCACGTCGTACTTGATCCACGACGTATTAGCTGGCGATTCACTCGTGCATGTCACCGTCCATGCACATGTTGACGCGGATGCACTTCACGTTTATAACCAGGAGCGACTTCGCACATCGAAACTATCACCACCTGATCAAAACCACTCGTAGGTGCCTCACCACAAAGTGGCGCATTGGTGTGAGCGACTTCTCACCCTACTTCCGAGCTGTGCGGACATGTTTTCAAGCGCTCCGCCTGCTCGGCAAATTCAAGGTCGGGCAAGGTTGTGCAAGGTCGGTTGGTGCAGAAGCAGCGCGCAAAGAGAGATAAGTTTCTCTTCATTTCTTTGTGTTCACCATTATTATCTTTTCTCTCCTAATCAATAATTAGCGTTGAGAGTACTGTAGGTGTGGGGCAAGGGCAGCGTTGTAGTGACGTTGGCCACGTGAACGGGGTAGGCGGCTGTTTTGAAGAAGTTCGGGGCGCCCGGTTAGTTGTTAAACAGCTAGAGCCGAACACGAAGGGGCCTAGTGAGAGGCTACTAGCGAAATTGAACACGTATGTGTGTGGTGTGGGCGGCAGCTTCAAACAGTTGTTAAGTTACGATAGTTAACGAAGGCGGCTGGATAGCGGGTTTAGGGTTGAACGTAGGGCTGTCGGTCACTCGGTCCGATGGTCGGGCGAGCGATGGCTAAGGAGGCTAGGAAAACCACGAGCGAGAATGAGCTGGTGCAGCGCGAAGAATCCAAGCGCTGGTACTACTTAGATAAGACAGCATTCACAAGTTTGGCCGACGCGCAGAAGGCGGGCTTCGTGTGCAGGCTGTGCGAGGCACTGAAGGCGGCCGTGCAGCGCACGGAGGCTAGCATCGAGGGGCTTCAGGGGGAGCTTAGGGCGGAACGGGAGCAGAGTATACAACTCCAAAAACCGCTCGGAGCGTCGCGCGAGCAGGAGGAGGCTACCGCCAGCCTGTTAGAGCTAATGAAGGGCGACCTTCAAAAGGAACGGGAAGGGCGGACCGAGCTCGAGCAGCGGGAAAAGGAGCTGATGGTGCTTTGCCGCAGCCCCGAGCGGGGTGAGACGGTGGTGGTGGTAGTGGTTAGAAGATGAGAAAGGCACCTAATTTCTGCAACCCGGTTGGGAGCACGGCGCAGTGCCTGTGTGAGAGAGAAGGCATGGGTAGCGGAGAAGGTGACAGGAGGGAAGGAGCAGGTGAGAAGGAAGTTCAGGGGGCCGCAGTGTCTGGACACAGCACGGAGGCCCCAAGAACATACCGCTCGGTGGCGCAGCAGTCTTCGAGCAGGGCCACCGAGCGGTATGTTCGGTTCGGTTCGGACTGTCACGGTGTAAGGACGTGTTCTTTGAGCGCTCCCAATCGACTGCGCAGATAAGTTGTTTTGCATGTTTTGAGCTTGTCTTTGCAATTATAGGGCAGCAGTTAAAATCCCTGTAGCACTTATTTTGTTGTACGGCTTTTTCGGGGATCAGTCACCAGGTATTTCTTAGTTTATGTATGTTTGTTTGATTTTTTGTTTATTTTTCTTTTTTCTTTTGCCACCCCGTGGTGGAGGTGCACGTACATTGAACACGCAAGTTTTTGTAGTAGAGCTTAGAGTTTTTATTTTTCGTAGGGCAGGGCTCGAGTTTTGTAATTATCGAGTGATACATGTCATAGAACAATTGGTGTCGGAAATACATGGTTAAAGAGACTGTGAAGTATTCAGGATGTGGGGCTGGTTTGAAAGTGGACCCAAGTGTAGAAGCGGAAGGAGAAGAGGCTGACGCGAAGTGTAGGCAATGTGAGGTCGAGGAAAAAATGGAGAAAATTATAGTTACCCAGAGTGACATGCTGATGAGAATCACCCAGCTCGAGACTGCGTTGGCGACAGAGCAAGAGAAAACGAGGCCTATGGGAGAAAAGCTGAAGTCCGCTGAAGAAGCATTTGCCAAAGTAAACAGAGGAGCGGCATACGGAGAGAACAGTAGGAAACCGGCAACCAGAACTGCAGAGAAGAAAGAGCAAGCAAGTTTGGAAAAAAACAGGTTCAGCCGGTTCATTTGTCGCAAGGCCCAGCTTCAGCGAAGTAGTGGTGGGGCTGGGAGGGGACAAAGCAGCCGGCGTCACAGGTTCATGTAACCCCAGGTGCAGGACGCTCCAGCTGAAAAGTCACAGCATGTGATAATCGCCGGGGACTCAAATTTAAATTGATGCACAAAAGCCATCAAAGAGAGGGAAAAAGGTGACAAGAGGGTTGCAGTAGGGGCGTTCCCAGGACGCAAGCTGGAAGAAGTCATGAGGCAAGCGAGTGCCAAACTCAAAATTACAGCTGATAGACGAAACCTCGTGATAATTTCAGGCGGTTTAAACGATGTCTTAAATGAAGATACAGCAAATATACACTGGCGAAAGGCGTCGATGACATGCGTGCCACTTCTCTTGAGGTACAGGTAGCAATATGCACAATACCGGAGGTACCGGTGCGTGATAGCAACCTGCGAAGAACGGTTGTCAACGCAAACCAAGAGATAGGGCGGATGAGTCGAAAGAACGGCTTTGAGGTGGTGGAAATAAAGAGAGGTGCATAGGTGGGGTGGTTTTATACGAGACAGAATTCACTTCTATGGGCGGCTAGGTCATGATTTGGGTTGGCGACTTGCAGGACGTGCAGTAGCTTTTTTGGTGGGCAAGCGGCCCCTTCGGGGTGCAGAATAGCTAGTAACGAAGAAAACAACCAGAGAGACTCTTTGACAGGTGGTATGGACAGATACAATTCCAAAGTGACACCAGTATCTAAGACAGGTAGAGTCCGGGGCAGACATAAACGTAGCCACGAGCACTGAGCCAATTCAGACATAGGGTATATTAACATGCAGGGCGGTAGGAACAGGCTGAAGTGTGAAGAGATAGAAGAAGAGCTAGGAGAGGAGAGGCCGATGGTATACGGTTTTGTATAAACACATCTCAGGGACATGGAACAACCCCCAAACAATGCGGACTACGCATGGGAATATTGTAATAGAACAAAAGGCAGCAGAAAGGAGGTTGGTATTGGGGCATTCATTCATAAAAGTTCAGACTGGCAAAGCGTCAAGCAGGAGTGCAAGGAACATTTATGGCTAAAAGGGAAAGGGGCAGGGCAAATGACACTCCTTGGTTTCGTGTACTTGTGTACGGGAGCAAAGGCCAGATAGGACAACCAGGCGATGGTAGAGTGTATATCAAAGGACATTCAGGAGTTAGGAGGAGAGTGCGAGATAATTATACTAGGAGCTATCAATGCACACATAGACGATATAGATGGGTATACCGACCCGACAGGCAAAACGATCATGAATATGTGTGTACGGCTGGATTTGATCATTTGCAACAGTACCGAGAAGTGTGAAGGGCAAATAACATGGGAGGTAGGAAGGCTGCAGTCGACGATAGATTATGCACTGATGTCTCATAGGATGTATGATAAGCTCAGAGCAATGCACATAGATGAAGGTGGCTCCAGACGTCTGGGTAGTGATCACAAACGTATCAAGCTAAGTTTTGGAAGAGCAGTGAAAGTGGGAAGGAGACAAGATGACCGACTACAGGAAAATTTTTTTCCAGAAAGGCAAATTGAAATAGCCACTAAACAAATTGACAAAGTAATCACGGAGGATAATAAAACAGTGTGGACATACACGAATATAATTAGACTGTTTGAGCTAGATCTTGCTAAGACGCGTGACAAGTCACCCCGGCAAAGAAGACACAAACCCAAAAGTTGGTGGGATGAGGAAGTTAAGGGAGCCATATCAAAACGTCAGGAAGCTTCTAGGGAACACGGACATGCTAAGCAGCAGGGTGAACCGACAGATGATGTTGGAAGAACATGAGAAACCTTTCTAAACTGTAGAAGGGATGCATTCCCTCTGATCAATGAAAAAGTTAGAAGAAAGGGAGCCCAGTGACTGGCAGAAGTACATACAAAAGATAGAAAGGCAGCTGCAAAATTTTGGAACCATCTCAACTCCCTAAGGAATGAGACGAGCCTAAAGCAGAGGTTCATAACTACAGCTCAAGGTGCTACGCCAGAAGGGGATGAAGCTATTGAATATATAAGAACAATGGTGACAGAAAAGTTTCAACACAGAAGTGATTTATGCACCACAATAGACAAGGATGAATGAAGTGGCGCAATGGCTGCATTTTCAGAAGAGTGGGAAAGGGCTGAGAAAAGGGTTCCTAGTAGTACATCAACAGGCCCATATGGCATTCCAAATATGCTGATAAATACATTAGGTCCGAAGTCTAAGCAGGCTTTGAGAGAGGCAGTGAGCAAAACAATAATTGATGGAGAAGTTTCTGATGTATGGAAGCTTAGCAGGATGAGCATGATCTATAAAGGAAAGGGGTACAAAGCTGACATAAACAACTACCGTCCTATAACAGTGACATCATTGGTCCACAGACTGGCGATGCAGATTATAAAGGAAAGACTGCAGGCATGGATGGAGGTGAGGGGGTGCTGGAGAACTGCAGAATGGGTTTCAGAAACACGGGAGGCTGGAAGACAATCTGTTCTCACTGACGCGCAGTGCATCAAAATAGCAGAAAAGGAACACAGGCCCCTGTGGCTAGCATTTTTAGATATCAAGGGAGCGTACGATAGCGTGGTTCAAGAAGAACTGTGGGGAATACTGGACACACTAGGCGTGGAACATGTAGTCACTAATTTTTTAAAGGATATCTATAAAGGTAACACGGTAGTTATAAAGTGGGAAAAACAGGTATCCAAGGCTGCAGAGGTAAAACGGGGGCTTAGGCAGGGGTGTCCCTTGTCACCCTTATTATTCATGATGTACCTACAAGAATTAGAGGCCAAATTAGAGGGAAGTGGACTGGGTTTCACCTCTCTTTAGTCAAATAAGGAAAATTCATTGATCAGGCACTACCAGCATTAATGTACGCAGATGATATAGTGCTAATGGCCGACAACAAGGAAAATTTGCAGAGATTTGTGGACATCTGCGGTAATGAGGGAGATAGGTTAGATTTCAGGTTCAGTAAGGAAAAATCAGCAGTCATGTTTTTATGACAATGAAGGTAGTGAGCTTAGAATACAGGAGGTCACGCTAGAGATAACAGATAAATACAAATATCTGGGCGTATGGGTAAGCAATAGGGCCGAGTACCTAAGGTAACACGAAATATACGTGTCGACTAAAGGTAACAGGAATGCAACGGTAATGAAAAACAGGGCACTGTTGAATTACAATAGGTATGATGTTGTGAGAGGTATTTGGAAAGATGTCATGGTTCCTGGTCTGACGTTCGGCAATGCAGTCTTGTGCATGAGATCAGAAGTTCAAGCAAGATTAAAAATAAATAACGTGGAATAGGTAGGCTTGCCTTAGGAGCTCATCGGAATACGCCAAATCAGGGAGTACAAGGTGATATGTGATGGACATCATTTTAGGGCAGGGAAGCTAGCAGCAAGATAAAATTTGAGAAGCGATTGAGAGAAATGGGGGAGGAGCGTTGGGCTAGGAAGGTATCCATCTACTTGTACATGAAGAATGTCGATCAAAATAAGCGAGCCCGAAAATTGACTGGTAAATACTTGGAAAACAGCAGGGGGCCAAACCAAAAAGAATTATCGGTTAAGAGGAAGGTGAAGGAAGCTGAGACCGATATGTGGAGAAATGGCATGATTAAGAAGTCCGCACTATAGATCTATCGAACTTTTAAGCAGGAAATTGCCAAGGAAAGAATCTATGATAACACTCGGGGTAGTTCTCTACTGTTTGAGGCCAGGACGGGAGTATTGCGAACCACGACAAATCAGGCCAAATACGAAGGGGTAGACACGGTATGTAGTGCATGTGGATTGGAGGAGGAAACTGCCGAACACTTGATAATGTTCTGTAAAGGGCTTCACCCTATAGTTCAGGATGATGGCGCAGAGTTTTTCAAAGCACTGTGTTTTAGGGACAGGGTGGGCAAAGTATACTTTAAGCGGGTAGACTTAACTAGAAGGAGGTTATCTGATCGGTGGCTAAAGTCAAGGCGCGAGTGAAAATTGAACCCTTCGCTGCAAAGTACGAATCCTCAACCTCACTATTTAAGGGGAAAAAAATGCACCTAGTTTTTGGGTCATAAAGTATTACGGCTTGGTGGCGCTAGCCACCACCCGATCTAAAGAGTACCGCCATATCCATCCATCCATCCAGTGCAGTAACACAGGACAGCCGGCAGAGAGAGACACAGGTGAAGCAAACAGGGGCGCCATCACAAACAGGAAGCCAGCGATTCGAGCGTAGAAGTGTACTGGTGGTGGGGGACTCTAACGTGGCCAGGGTTAGAATTTGGGTCTTCAAGACAGTGAAGGAAGATGGGAGAGTGAGGGTGGATGCCCAGTCAGGGAAGGACATGGTGGATGCACTGGCCAAAGCTCAGGAGGTTGTAGAGGACAGCCTGAAAAACGAAAATCTCGTCATTATTCATGCTGGGCTCAATGATGTGTTGAAGGGCAAGAATCAGAAACTTCAAATACAGTTAAAGGATGGGATGCGTAAGCTCCGAGAAGCCTCTGGGAGTGTGCATGTGACCATATGCACAGTCCTAAAGGTCTGGGGCAGTCTCATGGGATTTGAAGGTGGGTAGCGGAGGCCAACTGTGTGATCAAGGGTACGAGCCGGCAACTCGGATACAGCGTAATGGAGTTCAACCAAGACGTGTACGAGCCCTGCGCTGGCCCCTTTGCACAGGATGGCATTCACTACAGTGGTGCGACGGGCAGAAGAGTCGGTAATAGGATAGGTCGTCAAGCCACAGCTTTTTTTAGGGGGGCCCAGATCTCTGAGGCCAACAATGTAGCCGAAGACGGTTCTAAAGGGGCACGAATATTCGAGCCACACGGAGTCCATGGGAGAAGAAATCGACGTAAGCACAAGGGCCAAGCTAAGTCAGACATAGGCTATATTAACATGCAGGGTGGCAGGAACAGGTTAAAGTGGGAAGAGATAGAAGAGCAGTTGAGGCAGAAGGAACTGATGGTATATCGGGTTGTGGAGACACATCTTCGAAACATGGAGCAACCACCTTGCAATCTGGACTACATATGGGAATATTGTAATAGAACAGAAGGCAGTAGAAAGGGGATGGTATTGTGATGCAAGGTTCTTGTTGCTGATTTGTTTTCCTCCTGGGCTGAGCCTCAGAGAGTTTTGTTAATAAGGACAAAGCCGTTCGGTTTCCAAGAAACACACAAAAAGTTTAATTGAAAAGTAAAAAAAAAGGCGAAAATTCCTCACAAAACAAAACACTTAATAAACAGTTGACTGGACATGACGAAACACATCTGTAAACACCCAACAAGAACGTTCAAAGTCAGTAACTAAACCTAACGCTCGAAAGGGGCTGAGTGATGAGAGTAGCGCAAGAGTATCGGTGCAGTCTCACCCACAAGTTGGTTTTCGGCGGTGATGAGAAACCGGAACGCCGTGACTCCGGCGTCAGTGCGTGGGCTGGACGAGGACGAGGGAACGCTGGCTGCTGGCAACACGTCGGAAAGCCCTACCAAATCGTGATGGTTTCGGCTTGAGGAGCGTGTACACGTCGGAGACGGGAGAACGCAGGCTGGTGGCGACGCGTCAGGGAACTAGGGTCGACCTAGTCAAGCAGCTGGGCGCACAGCTCGGGCCCGGAGCCCGACGGCTGTAGCTCGCCTGCCGGAACCAAAGTCCGCAGGCCCTGGAAAGGAGTTCAGGACCGGATGGCCACGGTCCTTTGGAACGGGAACCCGACAGCAGGAGGCCCCGGCCGGTTGAAGTCCTGTAGGCTCGGGTCCGGAACCCAACGGCTCATCTTCAGCGCCCGGTCCGGTGACGACCTTCCGCTTGCACTGCCTGCCTCGAACTACTAGCTCTCTTGCCCTTCAGGATTGGCTTCCTCTGGGGCACACTTGTCTCGTCCCGATTGGCCTTTCAAAACTCCGTGGTGATCGGCCATTGGCCCTTGTTTGTTGGATGCTTGCGCTCCACGCTCTCACGTGTACCGGTCCTCGGCGTCGTCGTTGTTCAGGCGACCCAGCACGTGCACTCGGTCATCCTTTAATTTCGCGCACTTTTCAATCATTCACAATTACGCGCACCAGTCGCATCACCATCGCATCACAATGGCCCCCTTTCGAAGAAGTTTTTCCGGTTGAAAAACTGTCGTTCGATGCGCACCACACAAGCTATCACAACACACCTATGGCACCACACTGCTTCTTCGTTGACATGTCTCACGTCGAAACACCGAGTCCACAGAACGTAACATTCAACCAACAACAATAAGAAAAGTTTTTGGCAGCAACTAAGAACAGTACAAATACAGTCATTAACTCCAGCAACAGTCCACCACACAAGCATAACCTTGTAATAATAACACACAGAACATATTCATTGCAACCTACTCATGTAGTCGGCTCCAACATTCTCGGATCCCTTTATATGTTCTACGTGAAAGTTGTACTCTTGCAGTACTAAACTCCACCGCAGAACTCTGCTGTTGAGGTGTTTTGCTCGAGATAAGTACTGCAACGGTTGGTGATCTGTTTGAACCGTGAAATATGTCCCATATAAAAATATGTGGAACTTTTCCACTGCCCACACCAACGCGAGACACTCCCGCTCGATTGTTGAGTAGTTCTGTTCTCGAGGCAGTAGCTGACGACTGGCGTATTTTACCGGGTGTAAAACACCGTCGTGCTCTTGCATAAGGACTGCACCGATGCAAGAATCGGAGGCGTCACTGCGGAGTACAAATCCACGTTTGAGATCCGGAGCCTTTAAAATAGGTCCAGACGCCAGAGTTTGCTTTAGTGTTTCGAAAGCTGTCTGCCCTTCAATATTCCAATTGATCTTGTTACTCTCCCTTTTCTTTGTCATCTCTGTCAGAGGCAGTGCCTTCTCAGCGTAGTGAGGGATTAGATCACGATAATATCCTGCCAAGCCAAGAAACGAACGTAGTTGTTTCTTCGTAGTGGGTAATGGGGCTTTGGCGATTTTTATGATCGTGTCCTCTACCGGCTGAATTGTTCCATCTCCCAGTCGATGACCCAGGAACACAATCGACGTCATTCCAATCTCCGATTTCTGGGGCTTAATTTTGAGTCCTGCTTCTCGAATCCTATTCATCAGTTCACTCAGAGTCTGCATGTGTTCCTCCCAGGTTGTCGTAGCGACGAGAACATCATCGATATAATGAACGACGTTCGGGATGCCCTGAAGGAGACGTCTCATTAGCCGGGTAAACACTGCGGACGCTGTTTTGATACCGAATGGCATATAGAGGAAATGGTAGTGTCCCGATTGGGTGGAGAATGCCGTTTTTAGCCGGGATTCTTTGTCCAAGGGCACCTGCCAGTATCCTTTCGTAAGGTCAAACTTGGAGAAGAATTTTCTAGTGCCGATCTCTGTAAACAATACATCCGTTCTCGGAATTGGTTCTGCGTCGGAGACCAACACATCATTGATGCGACGGAAGTCGATGCAAGTACGGTAACTCTTATCGGGCTTCTTCACCAGCACCAATGGCGAGTTGTAAGGTGAGTCGGACCTTTCAATCACTCCGAGTCGCAGCATTTCTCCGACTTCTTTCTCAACTACCTCTTTCATTGCGAATGGTAACGGATATTGTGGAGTGTTGATAGGCTCGGACGTTGTCAGTTTAAGACGACACTCCAACAAGTTTGTCTTGCCGGGGACTTCGGAAAAGACGTCTTTATGGGTGGCTAGGAGCTCGTCAATTTCTTCCCTTTGTCTATTCCTGAGGTTAGGACCAAGCTTGATAGCTTCAGTACCAAAGCCCTCAGTAGCTTTAAAGGTAGGCACTGGCGTGTCTGTCTCTTCCTCTTCCACTACAATGAAAGATGCGGACTGGGTTGATATTTCTGGAGGACGCTCTTCGTAGCGTTTTAACATGTTTATATGGAACAGCTTGGTAGTATGTCCCATATCCAGCCAGTAGTCAGAGTCACCCTTCTTTCCTGTGACCCTGAAAGGTCCTTTCCAATGCATCATAAGCTTGTTTTCCGTCGTGGGAAGTAGTACGAGGGCGCGGTCTCCAACCTTTAGCCGACGCATCCGACTTCCCCGGTCATAGTATTTCTTCTGCGTTGTTTTAGCTCGTGACAGGTTTTCTTGTGCCAACTGCAATGTTTTTTCTAGGCGATCTCTGAGATCCAGGACATACCCATATGTTGTCTTCACTTCCTCGCTTTGATTGTCTCCGGTCCATAATTCTTTAAGTAGACTGAGAGGTCCTCGAACATTTCTACCGTAGATCAGCTCAAAAGGCGAAAATCCCAAGCTGGCTTGCGGGACTTCCCGGTACGCAAACAGGAGTGGGGCTAATAGTCGGTCCCATGTCTTGGGTTCCTCTTGGCACAATTTACGCAACATTTGCTTTAGTGTGCCATTAAATCTCTCCACTAAGCCATTACACATGGGATGATAGGGTGTGGAGCTGAGATGCTTGATCGCCAACAAGTTATTGACCTCTCTCATTAGCTCCGATGTAAAGCATGATGCCTGATCACAAAGTACCTCACGCGGGAACCCGATTCGAGAAAACATCTCTACCAGTGCCTCGGCTACTGTGGCTGAATCGATGGATGGCAGGGCTATTGCATCTGGGTATCTAGTAGCGAAGTCCACTAGTGTTAGTATATATCGATTACCCATGTGTGATATTGGCTTTAAAGGCCCGACAATGTCCACTGCCACTCTTTCGAATGGGGTGTCTATCAAAGGCATTCGACCTAGTGGTGCCTTACCAACTCTGCTCTTGGGGTAGGTTCGTTGGCATGCGTCACAAGAGCGCACGTATCTCCTCACTGCCTCTTGAACTCCTGGCCAGTAAAATGATTGTAGAACACGATCAATCGTTCTTTTTATTCCTTGATGCCCCGACATCAGGGTTTCGTGCGCCAAAGTAAGCACTTGGCTGCGCAATCTTTGGGGCACTACTACTTGTTGAATCACCTTACCAGATGGTAGGTGATAATAGCGGTATAGCAGCCCCTTTTCTATCTCGAACGAATAGGACTTTGATCCTCCCTGTAGCCCTTGACCTACTTTACTCCTGCAAGAATCTAGGGTCTTGTCCTGTTTTTGAGCGGCACTAAGATCCTTCCGGGTCGTCTTCAAGGTGGGCACATCGATTTCAGATGAGATTGACCGTTGCTCTCGGATTTTGATACCAACCACTGAAGACTTCAGGGTACCATCCTCTCTATCTGCTCCTTTTCCACTCGCTATATAGTTGGGGTAGGTTTTTACCGGAATCCTTTCCTCCCACTTGGTATCGGGGTCATGGACTTCACGTGAACCTGGTACATTTCCGACGATAAGGTCGTAGAGTGGGTTTGTCATGCATTTGACAATAGATGTACCAGAAAAATAAGGTGAATGAATTTCCACCTCCGCCTCAGGAACGGTGATGCTACTGCCATCGGCTAAGAATAGCGTAGCGGTAGTACCTATGAGGGCTTCATCGGGTACCAGAGAACGACGCACCACCAGCGTATTGCTACCCGTATCCCGCAACACTGAGACGGTTCGGCCAAAGATTCTGCCCTGTAACACGGGCATTTTGTGTGTGTCAAACTTCGGGTGAGTATTCACGGCGCCCGCCATGTCCTCTTCTTTGTCCGGTGAAAGCTTCACTTCCGTTGAGTGCTCCTCTGGCGACAAAAGACATGACGTCTTGTTGGCTGAACCGTTCTTCTTTGAGCAAGTTTTGGAATCATGCCCCGTCTTCTGACAATATCCACAGAAAGGTTGTTTTGGCCTTGATCGGCACTCCGATGCCCTGTGACCCATTTTGCCACATACAAAGCAACGTACAGCTCCTCTCTCCGAGTAACTACCACTTTTTTCCGTATTGCTTTTAGATTCCACTTTTTCTCGGAAAACTAACAGGTTGACTTGCCTCTGAGCTTCTAAAAAGTTATCTGAGGCCTCGGCCATGTCCTCTAGCTTGTTGAAGTTCTTTTCTCGCAGGAAAAGTGCCAAACGGTGATGACAGTTTCTTAAAAACTGTTCTGTAACTATCAAGTTACGAAGAGCCGAATATTCTTTTCCGGTCCTCGACATTTCGACCCAACGATCGAAAAAACTCAGTAGCCTAGTTGCGTACTGCTTGCCTGTTTCGCCGTCCTGTGGCTTGCTTTGTCGGAACTTTTCCCGATACCCTTCGGCCGTAAAACGGAAACGCTGGAGCAACGCCAACTTGGCTTTATCATAATCGAGTGAATCCTCCGGCGAAAGTCTTCCAAACACCTTTAAGGCTTCTCCGCTCAAACATAAACTTAAAGCTGTGGCCCATTTGTCCCTAGGCCATTCTTGACCGATGGCGACTCTCTCGAACCTTTTTAAATAGGCGTCCAAGTCGTCCCGGCTTTCATTAAATCCCGGTATCAAATTATGAGGATTCACGCTGCATGAAACACTCCTTTCTTGTGCTGAGCCTGGTGCTGAGTCAACAGTTCTTGTCTCTACACGGCTATTCTCAGCTTCGGCAAGTCTAAGACGCAGTTGCAGGTTTTGGTTCTCTAATTCCAGCTGCTCCTTCTTTGCGCGTGTCTCCAGTTCGAGCTGTTTTTCTTTTTCGCGCGTCTCGAGCTCAAGCTGCTCCTTCTTGGCCTGCGTCTCCCGTTCCAACTGTTCCTTTCGAGCTTCTCGTTCCGCAGCCCGTTCCTCTCGTGCTCGTGTCTCCTTCTCCTCGTACCATGCTTTAAAATCCGCCCCATCAATTCCCATGCGATCCGCCAAGGCCATTAGCTCTCGCATATTCGACATGATGTCAACCGCGTCAATAAATGAAGGTGTCAAACCAACGGCTTTGTCCTGTCGCTGCGGACGCCAGTTTGTGATGCGGGTTCTTGTTGCTGATTTGTTTTCCTCCTGGGCTGAGCCTCAGAGAGTTTTGTTAATAAGGACAAAGCCGTTCGGTTTCCAAGAAACACACAAAAAGTTTAATTGAAAAGTAAAAAAAAGGCGAAAATTCCTCACAAAACAAAACACTTAATAAACAGTTGACTGGACATGACGAAACACATCTGTAAACACCCAACAAGAACGTTCAAAGTCAGTAACTAAACCTAACGCTCGAAAGGGGCTGAGTGATGAGAGTAGCGCAAGAGTATCGGTGCAGTCTCACCCACAAGTTGGTTTTCGGCGGTGATGAGAAACCGGAACGCCGTGACTCCGGCGTCAGTGCGTGGGCTGGACGAGGACGAGGGAACGCTGGCTGCTGGCAACACGTCGGAAAGCCCTACCAAATCGTGATGGTTTCGGCTTGAGGAGCGTGTACACGTCGGAGACGGGAGAACGCAGGCTGGTGGCGACGCGTCAGGGAACTAGGGTCGACCTAGTCAAGCAGCTGGGCGCACAGCTCGGGCCCGGAGCCCGACGGCTGTAGCTCGCCTGCCGGAACCAAAGTCCGCAGGCCCTGGAAAGGAGTTCAGGACCGGATGGCCACGGTCCTTTGGAACGGGAACCCGACAGCAGGAGGCCCCGGCCGGTTGAAGTCCTGTAGGCTCGGGTCCGGAACCCAACGGCTCATCTTCAGCGCCCGGTCCGGTGACGACCTTCCGCTTGCACTGCCTGCCTCGAACTACTAGCTCTCTTGCCCTTCAGGATTGGCTTCCTCTGGGGCACACTTGTCTCGTCCCGATTGGCCTTTCAAAACTCCGTGGTGATCGGCCATTGGCCCTTGTTTGTTGGATGCTTGCGCTCCACGCTCTCACGTGTACCGGTCCTCGGCGTCGTCGTTGTTCAGGCGACCCAGCACGTGCACTCGGTCATCCTTTAATTTCGCGCACTTTCAATCATTCACAATTACGCGCACCAGTCGCATCACCATCGCATCACAGGTATTGGGGCATTCATTCATAAAAGTACAGACTGGCAAAGGGTCAAGCAGGGGTGCAAGGAACATTTATGGCTAAAAGGGAAGTGGCAGGGCAAACGACACTCCTTGGTTTGGTGTACTTGTGGACGGGAGCAAAGGATAAAGAGGAAAACCAAGCAATTGTCGAGTGTATATCAAAGGACGTTGAGCAAATAGGAGGAGAGTGCGAGATAATTATACTAGGAGATATGAATGTGCACATAGAAGATATAGGTGGCTGTACTGACTCAACAGGCAAAGTGATCATAGATATGTGTGAAAGGCATGATTTGATCATTTGCAACAGTACTGAGAAGTGTGAAGGGCAAATGACATGGGAGGTAGGAAGGCTGCAGCCGACGATAGATTACGCACGGATGTCACAGAGGATGTATGATAAGCTCAGAGAATGCGCATCGATAAAGGTGGCTCCAGAAGTCTGGGTAGAAATCACAAACGTATCAAGCTAAGTCTTAGAAGAGCAGTGAAAGTGGGAAGAAGACAAGATGAGCAACTACAGGAAAATTTTCATTCAGAAATGCAAATAGCAATTGCTACTAAACAAATTGAGAAAGTAATCACTGAGGATAATAAAACAGTGTGGACATACACATATCTAATTATACTGTTTGAGCTAGAGCTTGCTAAGGCACGTTACAAGTCACCCCGGAAAAGAACACACAAACCCAAGAGTTGGTGGGATGAGGAAGTTAAGAGAGCCGTAGCAAAACGTCAGGAAGCCTCTAGGGAACACAGACATGCTAATCAGCGGGGTGAACCGACAGATGATGTTGAAAGAAAATGGGATATCTTTCTAAGCTCTAGAAGGTAAGTGTCACAGAACGAGCGCTAAAAATGAGCGCGCCGCCAAATTCTTGCGACAACGGGCGGGAGAAACGCCGCGAGGTCAAAAGAAAAAAAAGAAAACAAGCATCCAGGGCTCCCCGGGCGCGCGACGCCTCTCCTCTCGGAAGCGGCGAAGCGATGAACCTCCTCACCCCACAGCGGCGGCCGGGCAAGCGATCGATTTTTCTAGAACGAAGGGGGCGGGGCCACGCCGAGTTGAGTCATGCGACGGGGAGGGCATTCCAACCATCTTACTCTCCCCTCAGCCTTCGCCGCGTATCGCGCCGACGAAATGACGAGAAATTTCTGGAAGGTGGCGCGGAAGGTATTTAATCGAGCGGCCGAGACGAGAAAGCAGGAGGAGACGGAAGTGAGCGCCAGAGCGCGTAGGGATTCCGCCGTGTAGTCGGCGAAGGTTTTTGGTCCGTAGGGACGAAGCCGGAGATGAAGAGGATTTCCACCGTTGGGTGAAGGCTCGAGCTACAGGCAAGAGCGTGTGTTTACCGCTATTGAGCGAGGACGCGTGGCAACAGCTGCGTGTGTGAAGCCGACGTGTTCCGGCGAAGAAGTTGAAGTTTGAAGAGTGGCCAATTGAAGACGGGAGGTTTCCTGGAAGAGAAACTTCGAGGGCTGCGGAACGACAACAACGCTGGACTTAGAGTGAGTGATTCTCGGAAGAGTATCATCTAGACTCTGGTTCCAAGAACTTTGGACTGAATAGGTTTTCTATCTCTTTAGTCTCTAAGTGTCTTGGTTGTTCAATGCATGCGACTGCATGGTAGTGCGTATTGTTGTCCGTGTCCGTTGTTTCAAGTGTGGCTGATTGTATTGTGTAGTACGTTGATTGATTGGTTTGATTGGTGACATATTGTATGCAACTATTGTGGAGTGTGCATTTTTGTGTATTGTTTTCGATCTGCCATTATTGAGAATATAATTTGTTTGTTTATCAACTCTCGGCTCTGACTTGTTCTTTGGGCCACAACCGGCGTCTGCTGGCGCGCCAATAAGGACCACTTCTAAAATTTTCCACGCTTTCGTGGTGCGGTTCGGGGGGCCGATACTTCGGCTCTTGGAATTAGCCCGGCGATCGCCTCCCTAATAAACGGGACCGGTGTGACAATTAATCTGGCGTCCGCGATACAGGACCTTTTGGTGCACAGTGTGTCCAAAGTAGTGAGAAAGAGCCTGGAGTTGTTGATAGTGCTATCGGAACGATTTTGTGTGTTGTTCAGTGTTCTCGTTAACCAGTGCAGGAGGTGTTCCGATAGACTGATTTAGGCAGATACTTTTTGCACGCTGCAAGGTTTTATTTGCGAGTTGCGAGACACCATGGATCTCGAAAAGTTAGTTGCTCTTGGTGAGAAGATGGGTCTTTCCGGCGCCGAACTACGGAAGTGGGTCACCCAGAGGGAAAAAGAAAAAAAAGAGAGGGCCAAGGAAGAAAAAGCAGCTGAGTTAGAACGGGAGAGGTTGGCAGCTGAAAGGGCGAGAGAAGAAAGAGAGGCAAGGGAGCGACAGCTGAAAGAAGAAAGAGAGCTGCAATTGAAGTTGGAACTGGAGAAAGAAAGACTGGCAGCTGAGAGGGCGAAAGAAGAAAGAGAGGAAAGGGAACGGCAGCGACAGCACGAGATAGAACTCGAGCGGCTCCGTTTGCAACAGCGAAGTGAAACTCCGGTCCAATCTAGAGTTGAAAGCAGCGAACGAGAAGATCATGGCTTCCGCTTGAACCCAAGCAAGCTGCTCGTAGCGTTTGATGAAAGGAAGGACGACCTAGACGCGTACCTCCACAGATTTGAGACGATTGCGAAGAGCCAGAATTGGCCGGAACAGCAATGGGCAACTGCTTTGAGTACCTGCTTGAGTGGTGAAGCGCTCAGTGTGTACGGTAGGCTGACGCCGACCGATGCAGCCAACTACGCAAAGGTGAAAGCTGCTTTGTTGAAGCGATTTAGATTCACTGTGGAAGGATTCCGGGACAGATTTCGGACAGGAAAGCCAGCTGACGGTGAGACAGCTACGCAGTATGCCGCCCGACTTTGCCATTATTTCGACAGATGGATTGAACTTTCAGGGACAGCACAGGAGTACGATGAGCTTAGAGAGCTGCTAATTAGAGAACAATTTCTTACTAGTTGCCACCCAAGCCTGTCGCTGTACTTGAAAGAGAGGAGAGCTAAGTCACTGGAAGACATGCTTGAATTGGCTGATCAATTCTTGGAAGCGCAAGGTGGCACTAATTTGGCCAAGGTCAAGAAGGATTGTCCCGATGATTCGAAGAAATTGGCTCCCGAAGAAAAGAAGCGTGCACCAGAGAGCATTCCGCGATGTTTTCTGTGCAACCGAGTGGGTCATCGCGCGAAAAACTGTCGAACGATCTTTACGAGCCCTACGGCAGTCAAATGTTTCAAATGTGGTCAGACTGGGCACAAAGCAGACGCATGTCGGAACGGAGTGAGTCAAACTCACCAGGTATCCTGTGTGCAAGCGGCACCGAAATCTGATAATAATGCCGTCACTGATGGATTCGTAGAGCTGAAAAATGGGGAGAAAATTCCTATTGTGGGTGCTGTAATGTCAAAACAGCCAACCGGTGTTACGAAAGGAATGCCAGCGCTGCCTGGAAAAGTTGCGGACAAAAAGATTACGGTGTTAAGAGATACCGGCAGCTCCACTGTTATCGTGCGGAGAGATTTGGTACGGGAAAGTGAGTTAACAGGCAAAACGAAACCGGTTTGCTTAATTGAGCCGTACAGTTCGGATGCTTCCCGAAGCAGAAATTGAGGTTGAAACCCCGTACTTCAGCGGGAAGGTTACTGCTTTATGCATGACGACCCCCCTGTATGACCTTGTCATCGGGAACATCGACGGGGCGCGAGGGCCAAGTGATCCAGAATGTTTGGGAGAAGACCCGAAGATAGAGCCCTCGCCAACACAGCGGCCACGAGATACAGTGGAGGAGCATCCCATGACGGATCTCACTAGAGCCCAAGGTGAAGCTGCGGCGCAAGAGACAGCGAAGGAGAAGACGATCGTGTCGAATAAGTTCACGGGCCGAGCAACCGGACTTACGTCGGCACGACCTCAACCGACCGACAGTGTAAAGGAGACGGAGTTGGCCAGCCGGGCAAAATGTAGAGGCATGATCAAGCGGGTAAATAAACAGACAGGACCCGTCGAATGTAATGACGCATTAACGGTGTCGGAAGAGACAACGATGGCTGAGACGACGCCTCAGATATCGTCGTTGGAAAGGGCTCGCCGAAAAAGAACGTGGAAGCACAAGAAGAGATCGAGCGAGCACCGCAAAAAGGGGCGCAAGCGCTGCTCGAAGTACTCAGGATAAGTGCTGAGGTCGAATCAGAATGTGTTGGGCAGTGCTGAGTGCCATACGTTGTGTTAATGTTGTGTTATCCTGTGTCACAAGTGTCGAAGTGTTGTGCTGTGATGTGATGTATAGTATTGTACCATTGTTGTAATGAGAGAACTTTGTACATTTGTATTATTGGGAATGTGTGGTGGAGTGTTGTACTCATGCGCTTGTGGTTGTGTTTTCACGTGTTGTGTAATTGAATTACAATGTACAATTGTATTAAGTGATCTATTGTGAATGTGAAGTGTCATGAGCGACTGATGGTGTTACAGTCTGTGAGAGTGTGTGGTGACTTTTCGCGCTCGTTTGTGTGGTTTTGAATATTATGAGATAATATTCTTAAAGTGGGGGGCAGTGTCACAGAACGAGCGCTAAAAATGAGCGCGCCGCCAAATTCTTGCGACAACGGGCGGGAGAAACGCCGCGAGGTCAAAAGAAAAAAAAGAAAACAAGCATCCAGGGCTCCCCGGGCGCGCGACGCCTCTCCTCTCGGAAGCGGCGAAGTGATGAACCTCCTCACCTCACAGCGGCGGCCGGGCAAGCGCTCGATTTTTCTACAACGAAGGGGGCGGGGCCACGCCGAGTTGAGTCATGCGACGGGGAGGGCATTCCAACCGTCTCACTCTCCCCTCAGCCTTCGCCGCGTATCGCGCCGACGAAATGACGAGAAATTTCTGGAAGGTGGCGCAGAAGGTATTTATACGAGCGGCCGAGACGAGAAAGCAGGAGGAGACGGAAGTGAGCGCCAGAGCGCGTAGGGATTCCGCCGTGTAGTCGGCGAAGGTTTTTGGTCCGTAGGGACGAAGCCGGAGATGAAGAGGATTTCCACCGTTGGGTGAAGGCTCGAGCTACAGGCAAGAGCGTGTGTTTACCGCTATTGAGCGAGGACGCGTGGCAACAGCTGCGTGTGTGAAGCCGACGTGTTCCGGCGAAGAAGTTGAAGTTTGAAGAGTGGCCAATTGAAGACGGGAGGTTTCCTGAAAGAGAAACTTCGAGGGCTGCGGAACGACAACAACGCTGGACTTAGAGTGAGTGATTCTCGGAAGAGTATCATCTAGACTCTGGTTCCAAGAACTTTGGACTGAATAGGTTTTCTATCTCTTTAGTCTCTAAGTGTCTTGGTTGTTCAATGCATGCGACTGCATTGTGGTGCGTATTGTTGTCCGTGTCCGTTGTTTCAAGTGTGGCTGATTGTATTGTGTAGTACGTTGATTGATTGGTTTGATTGGTGACTTATTGTATGCAACTATTGTGGAGTGTGCATTTTTGTGTATTGTTTTCGATCTGCCATTATTGAGAATATAATTTGTTTGTTTATCAACTCTCGGCTCTGACTTGTTCTTTGGGCCACAGCCGGCGTCCGCTGGCGCACCAAAAAGGACCACTTCTAAATTGTCCACGCTTTCGTGGTGCGGTTCGGGGGGCCGATACTTCGGCTCTTGGAATTAGCCCGGCGATCGCCTCCCTAATAAACGGGACCTGTGTGACAGTAAGCATCCCTCTTGATCAAAGAAAAGATTAGAAGAAAGGGTTCTCATTGGCTGGCAGAAGTACATAAAAAGGACAGAAACGCAGCTGAGAAATTTTGGAACCATCTAAACTCCCTAAGAAATGAAATAAGCCTAAAACAGAGGTTCATAACTACAGCTCAAGGTGCTAGGCTAGAAAGGAACGAAGCTATTGAATATATAAGAACAAGGGTGACAGAAAAATTTCAACAAAAAAGTGCCTCATGCACCAGAATAGACAAGCATGAATCAAGTGGTGCAATGGCTCCATTTTTACAACGAGAGTGGTAAACGGCTGAGAAGAGGGTTCCAAGCAGTACATCAACAGGCCCAGATGGCATTCCAATTATGCTGATAAAGACATTGGGTCCGAAGTCTAAACAGACTTTGAGAGAGGCAGTAAGCAGAACAATTATCTATGGTGAAGTCCCCGATGGATGAAAGCTTAGCAGGATGAGCATGATCTATAAAAGAAAGGGGACAAAGCTGACATAAGCAACTACCGTCCTACAACAGTGACATCAGTGATCTACAGGTTGGCTATGCAGATTGTAAAGGAAAGACTGCAGGCATGGTTGGAGGATGAGGGGGTGCTGGGGGAACTGCAGAATGGCTATCGGAAACACAGTACGTTGGAAGACAATCTGTTCTCAGTGACGCAGTGCATCGAAATAGCAGAAAAGGAACTAAGGCCCCTGTGGCTAGCATTTTGGATATCAAGGAAGCGCACGATAGCGTGGTTCAAGAGGACTTGTGGGGAACACTGGACACACTAGGTGTGAAAGAAGGACTCACTAACCTTTAAAATAAAATCTATAAAAGTGACAAGGTAGTTATAAAGTTGGAAAAACAGGTATCCAAGCCCACAGACGTGAAACAGGGGCTTAGACAGGGTTGTCCTTTGTCACCCTTGTTATTCATGAGGTACCTACAAGGATTAGAGGCCAAATTAGAGGGAAGTGTACTTGGCTTCAACCTCTCTTTCGTCAAACAAGGAAAACTCGTTGATCAGGCGCTACTAACATTAATGTACGCAGATGATATAGTGCTAATGGCCGACAACAAGGAAGATTTGCAGAGATTGATGGACATCTGCGGTAATGAGGGAGATAGGTTAGATTTCAGTTTCAGTAAAGAAAAATCAGCAGTCATGTTTTTTTCATGACAATAAAGGTAGCGAGCTTAGAATACAAGAGGTCACGCTAGAGATAACAGATAAATACAAATATCTGGGCGTATGGGTAAGCAATAGGGCCGAGTACCTAAGGGAACACGAAATATACGTGTCGACTAAAGGTAACAGGAATGCAGAGGTAATGAAAAACAGGGCACTGTGGAATTACAATAGGTATGATGTTGTGAGAGCTATTTGGAAAGATGTCATGGTTCCTGGTCTGACGTTCGGCAATGCAGTGTTGTGCATGAGATCAGAAGTTCAAGCAAGATTAAAAATTAAACAACGTGGAATAGGGAGGCTTGCCTTAGGAGCTCATCGGAATACGCCAAATCAGGGAGTACAAGGTGATATGTGATGGACATCATTTGAGGGCAGGGAAACTAGCAGCAAGATAAGTTTGAGAAGCGATTGAGAGAAATTGGGGAGGAGCGTTGGGCTAGGAAGGTTTTCAGCTACTTGTGCATGAAGGATGTCGTTACTAAATGGAGGAAGTGAACTAGGATATTGACCGGTAGATACTTAGAAAACAGCAGCTGGCCAAACAAAAAAAACAACTATCGGTTAAGAAGAAAGTGAAGGAAACGGAGACTTAGATGTGGCGAGTAGGCATGATTAAGAAGTCCGTACTAAAGATCTATCGATTTTTTTAAGCAGGAAATTGCCAAGGAAAAAATCTATGATAATACTCGGGGTAGTTCTCTACTGTTTGAGGCCAGGACGGGAGTATTGCGAAGCAAGACATATCAGGCCAAATACGAAGGGGTAGACACGGTATGCAGTGCATGTCGATTGGAGAAGGAAACTGCCGAACACTTGATAATGTCCTGTAAAGGGCTTCACCCTATAGTTCAGGATTATGGCGCAGAGTTTTTCAAAGCACTGTGGTTTAGAGACAGGGCGGGCAAAGTAGACTTTAGGCGGGTAGAATTAACTAGAAGAAGGTTATCTCATTGGTGGCTAAAGTCAATGCACGAGTGAAAATTAAATCTTTCACTTCAAAGTACCAGTCATCAATTTCACTATCTAAATGAAAAAAAGATAAATCTAATAGTTAGTCAACTAAGTTTTACGGCTAGGCGGCATTAGCCGCCGCCCGATGTAAATGGTAGAGCATGGAGGAAGGAAAAATAGGAGAGGCCCTGACGTCACTCGTTGTCAAGCCGCGATGAAGCCGGAAGTCAGCCATATTGACTGGGCAAATTCTCCTCTCTTGTTTACACATGAATGCGAAGCAGGAGGCGCGGCCCCTCTATGTCTCAAAAAGCACGTGGCCTGCGCGCCACGTGCGCCAGTGCTATCCGAAACCAACGAAAGGAATTTCAACACGCTGTCCTGCCGCGATATGGTTGACGAAATCTCTGCGTGTTGGTGTTGTACTCTTGCACTGCCGGCGTTTACGATAAACACGGCAAGTTACACGTTAAGCTTTTTTTTGGTGTGTTGTTTTTGAAAATAAAGATGATATTTCGGACATTGCCGCGCGACGAACCAAGCACCGAAATTTGTACAGCTTCTTTTAGATCACCTTTTCCCCTTTTCGCGCTTCTTTTTAGACTTTACTAAATTTTCGGTCAGGCTGTGGGCTAGACAGACCGATAAAAAAAGAAAAAAATGTCTTCCCAGCAATAAACTAGAAGGTCCGTAATTATGCCAGTAAATTAAGTCGGCGTTGGTGGAGCTTGCATGCGTGGCAGCCCGTTGAGTTTGCACCGGCCTCTTTGTTTTCGCCCCTCTTTTGTCCAACGCGCACTAGTTCCTACGTTTACCCCAAAGGCCTTGATTTCATTAGGACGAAAACAGCGAAGACCATCCGAGAGTGCGTGGAAAGACGTCTCCAGTGTGATTCACGCGCGCTAGTAGCTGCGGAGAACGGAGACGAGGATCGCGTTAGGGCGAAAGGCGGGAAAGTTAGCTGAAGGAATGCGTGAGAAAAGGTCTGCGGGAAGCTTCACGCGTCAACACAGCCACCAAAGAAGGTAGAGAAAGCCAGCCAAATGCAAGGGCAGATGTCTCCGGGATAAGTTCCGGGACAGATTTTTTTTATTGCTGTAGCTACAAATATTTGCAGTGAAGTATTTCTTTGCGCCATTGAATTGTACATATACTGCTCCTTGTGTGCTTCACAATTTTACCCCATACTTGCTGGTGTCGTAAGTGTCATTGAAATGTGTTTCACTCGTTCTATTTGAGTTCTCAAATCACTTGGTCAAGATTGTTCGAACGGCTTTGTCAGCTTCTGAATGCACAAGCAGACGCATCTAATGAGGTGCACCTGGTTACCTTGTGCAGGTGCGTGTAGACATTTTAACGAGTTTTGCTACAATACAGACAATTTCGTAGAGTGAGACAACATTGCGAAGAGCGAGCATCTTAAGCTAAGCAGAAGAGGAACTTTAATGCGCAGAAGCTTGTGGTAACTGCACAGGAACATGATAAGCAAGATTACATAACAGTCTTAATAAGGGCCTGTAAACCGCAAATGCATCGTCCGTTGTCATAAGAAGCAACACCGCATAACTGTCACTAACCTGCAAGGCATTCATTGAACGAATTCTTGAGCACAGTCTTATCTTCTATGATGGCTTTTCAGCATAATTTTGACGGACGCTGCAAATTCGGAGTACGTATACGCGCGCTCGTTCCATGGTTTCTAGTTCAGACACCTGGTCACAACCACCGTCAGAGGAAACTCGCGCAGCTAACAATGTGGCACAAAGAATGAATGCTGTCGAACACCTGCAGTACGCCACGGTTAGGTGCGAGGTCCATGAAAACGCGCACACCGCCGCTGGACCGCCTGAACGGTGCCGCACCGCACTATATCAACAATAACAAAAACGCCGCCGTTGTGCCCAGTGAATATGGCCGCTGTGACGTAATTTCCGCCACATTTTTTTACGCCCTGCGCTGACTGGGCATGCCCTCTCCTGCCTTTCCTTCCTCCGTGTGGTAGAGCCACATCCATCTATTCATCCGCCGAGCTGCGAATAGAGATGTGCGCCGACTGGTCGGCGCGCCGCCACCGACGCGAACTGATCGGCGCGCCGCCTCCGCCTCCTCCGACGTTTTTCATCGGCGCAATCGGCGTGCCATTTATGCGCCAGTACTGACTTTTCAAAGATTTGCCTTTTGATTTTCATTTTGATTATTAGCTTCGTTTCCCATTTTATGTAGCCAGTAAAAACCAGGCTTCTTAGTTATCTTCACCCGGCTTCAGATACCGAGAGTACCTCTATGAACAGCGGCCCAAGTTCGGCGGCTGCTGCATGAAATGATATTATGGACAATTGACAAAAAATAAATGTAACTGTTACAGTAAAGCATAGACGCTGCCATCTTAGGCTTAAAAGCAATTTTTGCTGGCTTTCTATATTGTAATTAGCAATGATTATGGTCATACGACGTTGAATGTACTAGCCTAGAGTTTTGATGCGTGCAAGTTCCCCGTAGCACTATTCGAATATTCATACGGATGCAAAACGGTATCATTATCAGTCCAAGATGGCAGCCTATAACCATGCCCGAAACAGGGCGTATATACAGAAGAAGCTAAGTACTAGCAGTGCAGCACGAATGCAGCGCGTTAGATGAACTACACAAAGCCCCGAAGGATGAAATCGAAAGGGAGAAGTTTAACGAAGATTAAAAGCGTCGAGGCATAATACATGCTTGAACCTACTCAGGATATATCATCACCTGTCCGCGGTGTTGAAGTTAATAATTTCCAAGGATAATCACTTATGTGCAGCGTCTGAGCATGGTGCAGAAAATATTCACCATATGTTTTATTCTTTAACCTCTGTTGGTACCAGCCTTTCTTGTCATCGGATATCCGGGATGAAGATGCCAAGGCAGTAAGATGGCAAGAGAGAGAAAGAGAAACAAGGCTGGGGGATTAACCATATCTTGGCATCCGGTTTGCTGCCCCACACTGGGGATGAGGAAATAGGGGCAAGAAAGGGGATGTAGAGAGAGAGAGAAAAGAAAACGCATGTGCACTCAGGAAAGTATGGCAAACTTAACAGAGAATTTATTACATTCTGTACAGACAGGCGAGAGATTCCTTGTGCATGAGCTGGGTGGCTCAATATAAGGTGTGCGTTTTGACTAAATCAGGGAATGGGTCCAGAATGCACTGTTGAATCACGGGACACACACACCATTTCTGACGGTGCCGCTCACACTCGCTCAATGTCAACGTCTTTGATTGCGCCGTGGCCACCACACTGCACCTGTGACACCAAGAAACCATCGTGGTCGTCTAGTCGAACGTCTAATGGTGTCGGAATGCCACCTCACTTCCCGGCTAAGAAGGAAAATACACGGCGGACAGCCCTTCGGTGACTTGTTTGATGAACAAAGAACGCTACTGACCCCCGTCGGGCCAGGTGCCGCGCGTAACAACAGCTATCCAGTGGTCAGCAGTGGCGTATTAAGCTTGTCTGAGACCACAAGTTTTAAAAAGAACAAAATAAAATAAAAACTTGCCAGTAGAAAGTTTACAAAAGACGGCTGTATTCGTCAATTAATACGGAGACAGACACTTGAGCGACATGTCATATATAATAACGTAGTCCAGCAAACAGGTTTTCATCACGTAACGTGAACGGACCTACTTGCACTGGGAGAGATTCAGAATAATTGTCGCGGACAGTGGTGATGTACATTTGTTGCGAATTTAAGGCTCAGAATAAACCGAACAAATCTTAACATTATATTCAGGTCTTGATAAAAAGTAAGTCAAGTTAGAAAACTCTTCAGGTAGCCAAGTAATAAATTACTTTACCATACTTTATGCTGAAGTATTTTGCAAATAAATAATGCAACCGCTTTTTAATTGATATTCAATGACGTGACCGCAATCGACGGTGTATCGTCGCTATAAAACTGGAGTGTTATTGGCGGACACGAGTGGGCAAATGCAGAGGAAAACGAATATGTCACGTAATAAAGCAATGAGATATCGCACATTTTCGCCTGTACAATTCCGTGCCCTATTGCTTGTTCGTCATGTATTCGAAGGAGCTTGCCAAGTCTCAGTAGAAGTCAAGCAGAGTAGCCGGGGCTGATAAGAGGAACGTTTATATACACTATTTACACACTAAAGGTAGCGTAGTACTATATGCTGATGGTAGCGTCATGGAAGCTTGGTGGGAGCTTCTGAGAGCTCGTTCAGAGCGTCTAGGTGCTCGCGTTTTAAGCTCTGGTCTTCCTAAAATTCTCTGCAGGAGAAAACAATGGACAGTTTGCAATAATCTGCAAGGCAGATTTTCTGTAAGCTTAGTTTTTTCAACCAAGAACTCTCGTTCACAGACTGCTTTTCTCGCTCATTTTGTTTTTGCCATTCCCCTTTTTGAGATCTTGCTGTGCTGGCTTGCCTTCGCTGGAATTTGGAGCGGTGACATTTTGTTGTACTCGCGTGCTCGCGTGCATTCGCTGGAATTCGGAGAAGTAAAGGCACAATGAGAGAGAAAAGTAGTCTGTGAACGAGAGTTTTTGGTTAGAAAAGAAGTCTTACAGGAAAGCCGCCTTGCAAATTACTGTAAACTGACAGACTGCATGTCCATTCAGTGCAGGGCAGTGGTGGGGGTGGTAGTGGTTAGAAGAGGAGAAAGGCACCTAATTCCTGCATTCTGGTCGGGAGCACGGCGCAGTGCCTGAGGGCAGTCCAAAGAAATTGTCGTCTTCATCTCCGTCCCCCAAAGGGGGGGGGGGGTAGTGGTTAGAAGAAGGCGCCTAATTTCTGCAGCCCAGCAGGGAGCGCGGCGCAGCGTATAAGGATATAAAAAACGAGAGAGGGAGAAAAGAGAAATTCGAACACTGCCTTCTTTTCAACCCAGGAAAGGGAGAGTGTGCACGTTCAGTTCGTCACATGGCGAGGGAGAAGCACAACATTGGTTAAAACAGAATGCAATAACGTTGCATCGCACGTGCAGAATTGGGTCTGCAGCGCTAGGCAGGCTACGGACTCTGGGAATGGAAGACTTGAAAGCACCACAGAGTGTGGGAAACATACCTGACGACGGATCTCAAGCTCTCGGCTAACTGTTCAGCGCGTCTCGTGGCACGTCGAACAAATCAAGCAGCCTCGATTTCAAACAGCTCTTCCTAGGCCGTCAGTCAGTCAGGCATGTCCAAAGGGTTTTTGACGAGGAGAGCCAACAGCCCTTGAGAATTCGAAGTATGACTTTCGTGTTATCGCCACTTTTGGCACACCTCGAGAGCGTTGACCCGGAACAAATCAGGGTAGGCTTAGCTGCAATCGTCCCCCGCGTCCAAGCGGCGCCCAGCCAGGGAGGCCGATTTTAACATCTTCTACTGACACACGCACACAAGCACGCACAGTTTCACTCCGAGAGGGAATTGCTAGTGGTCACAATGACGTACGTAACGTGCATCGACTATAAAAAGGCGTGCAGTGTATGCGATAGCTTGTTTTCTTTGAAAGTCTTGTAATTCTAGTATATTTTCAATATATAGCTGAGGTATGAGGCGGTTGTTAGTCGCATATATTTGGGTTAAAATACTACAAATATTTATTCGCCGCGCATGACTTCTGAAATTGATACTCCTGAATGATGTGCCAAGAAAAGGGAAATCGCTTTAACATTTTTAAACTAAGTTCGCACGTGGGAGTAAATGTTTTCTGTCTGCACTTGTCCATGGTTCATGAATGTTAAGCCCCGCTGCCGCTTCTAAAGAATGATGTACAATAAGTCATATCAACGCAGTGACAGGATTTTCTACAGACTACCAAACATTCGATCACCAGACATTTTCCCTCCGGCATATTTTGATTAAAAGATGCAACAAATTTTTGCTAAAACCCCGGTTTATGCACTGGGGCCCGGTGCACAGATGTTGCATATAACTCTTGACTATCGCGAGCGCGAAGACGGCACGCAAAAGCCTCTATGCTATTGTCTGTAAGGCAGGTGTTGGCTGCACCTATAGTAACACTAGTCGCCTGAAAGTGAGTCAAACGAAATCCTCTAATCTTGAGGGTGTTGGGTTAAACCACTTTGCCCATTGGTATTTCTCATCATGGCGTCTGTTCCATGTTTCTCATCATGGCGTCTGTTCATCATTGCAATACTTCCGCGTGTTCCACATAGAACTGAGTGGTTCTATGTGGAACACACGCAAGTAGTGCCAATCTGCTATTCGGTGCTGGTACAAAAATAAAACCTTCTTGTATCTCTTCTTCAATGAGTCCATCAATTAAACCTATTCTAGGACGCTGCATAGAAGACTATACACCTGACACACTTAGAAAAGTAAAGTACATTGTAAGAGACCACTTATGCTAATTGAAGGACGTGTAGACCATCCCCATCTAGACTGTGGTGTTTTGCAGAAACGTGTTGAGCCAATGACGTGCCGCAACAGGTTCTAAATTTAGCATAGATGTCTCCAGACAGAAATATTCTAACAGCGCATTAGCCTGCCCTGTGTACCGAGTGCACGTTTTTCAAAATTTTTTTTGTTTTAGTCAGAAAAATAATTTTTTATTGGCGTTCTACTAATCTCAGTCCTTGCATGTGTTTACATAAAGGGGGATATATATACTTTAAGCAATGCATCCTAGCATTAGGTGCAAGTTTAGCGGACGCGATAATTATCTAGACAGCATATCCAGCCCTCTAAGTACTTATTCCAATTATTTCCGTGCAAGTATTAGCTTTAGTCCATGAGGAATCCGAATACATTTAGAGTGCGCCACATGGACCTCCCGTGACACTGTGAAAGGATACCGACGTGTCAAGCACCTCGTTAATTACTCCCGAAGATTTATAAACTGATAGAGCACATTGATCATCAAAGAATCGACGAAAATAAAAAGGTATGCTTTGCGACGGATAAGTTGCAAATATTAACCAACCCATGATTACTGGGTAATTAAACATGGTCACTCAAATACTATTGAGTTATTTCGTAACTGTGGCTTCTCTCCCATGCAACACTTTTTTTTATTTTCATGTATTTTTTGCTTTTGTCGCACATGTTGGTATCACTTCCCAGTAAGCGGAGAGCTGCACGTGGTTTAAATGCACCCGGGTAGGGTTCGTATTTTTATGACTAAAGCTACGATAATGTGGCACTCGAAACGCCGAAAATCAAAAGGACGAACTATTGGAATGCCGAAATTTAGAACACCGAAAGTGTAAAATGTCAAAAAATCAAAACACCAAACCATCCAAAAGCCGAAATATCAAAATGTCTGCGTCACGTAGCTACACTGGAAGATGAAGTATCTAGATAAATTAGAGGTTACGCCAGCCCACTCTTTCGTCCTCATTTCCAGTTGTCCCTTTACATTTATCTCAAGCCTTCATACAAATAGCAAACTATATACTTTTTCACCTCCAATCGCACATCATAGTGATTTCTTGCTTATCGCAAACAGCTTGTGTGCAATTCGTTGTCGAAAACTTGAAACGTAATTGTGCGGGTTGCCCAGAGCAGCATCAAGCGATTTTGCGTTACCCTTGTTTCTTGCTCTGTAAGCGGCGGGGTTGTCGCTCCCTTGACGATGTCTTCGAGTCTGGCTTGCTTCTTCTTCATGGTAGCAATAGGTCGAAAGTGCATGGCTGTCGTAGATCACTTTCTTCGAGATTGCCATGCGAATACCCTCTACAGGAAGGTCAGTAGCCACTCTGAAGTTGCAGTCTCCTCACTTCTCGCACCTCCAATAGTGCCTAGAATACACCTTCTTGTCAAACACAAAAACATAACCACAACTACAACAAAGCATTGGTTTTCCTTTTCAGGAACACATCCCGCCGCATCTTCGTTCATTTCCCTCCAAATCGGGGGTATTCGCGTGCATGGTTCAAGGAATTTTCGGTGATATGTCTTTCTAGCACTTTGATTTTTCAGCACTCGTTGTTTTGGGTGTTTCAATTTTATGGCATTTAAACTTTTCAGCTTTTTGACATGCGACCTTTTAATAAATCGGCGTCTTGATTTTCGGCATTTTGATAGGGACCCAAGCTAATACTCTCTAATAAATCACTTCAATTAGTCTGAACAAAGCTTAATGTGTTCTCTAAATGATCCTCGCTTCCACGCAGCTTGTACTTCATACTAGCATCCATTGTTACAAGGTATGAACACGTTCAAGCACACAGATAACTTAGGAAGATAACTATAGTTTTTTCACCTAAAACAAAAAGTAAACAAAACTTTCAGTCAGTACGCAATGAAATTCACTACTAAATGAACTGTTCAGTATATTTTGACTTGGACCACGTCAATGTTACTTATGAGCAGAAAAAAGATTTTTTAGCAAATTTTGTCGCTAGTTGTACACACTATTTTGCATTACGTACGTTTAAAATAATTTTTCGCCTACAGGAAAACTACTCGACAATTCTTTAATACAATCCAATTCATTTCACTATTATCTGTCTATGGAAAAAATCTCCAATATTGGCCATATTTCTCTTCGTTAAGGCAGAACAAAACACCTATAAAAGGGTTCGTGAAAATTATTTCAAGTTAAATGGACACCCCCTGTGCAATTGGACAAACTTTTCCCTATTTTAATGTAGCAGTGAGTTAGTAAAAGTTTTGAGAATGTAGAACGGATTTTTTGGCAATACACTTTACGAATCAAGCTTCAAGCTTTGCGAAAACAATTCGCATGCCTCTTACGGTACTGAAAAATGTATGTCAAGAAACAATTCACGGGAAAACCCCTTGCTCTATAAATGGATGATCCTCCGTTTTTTAAAGCTAATCTCTGGTCGAGCGCCAAGGTTTGGAAAGATGCCGTGGAATAGCCCAGTGATAACATTTGCCACATAAAGCTGTTTGTTTGCTCCAGATTGAGGTACAAAGTTGATTTTCACTTGGAGCCCCACGTGGTGTAAATAGCGTCTCAATGTGGACCCAAATTGCGATTTTCTTAAGCCCATGTTTTTTCTCACAAAAGTAAAAAAAAACTTTAGTCCTCTAAAAATATAGGCATAATATACCCTCCCCAGAGCAAGCATTTTCTTACTCAGGTATTTATGCATAGCGCAACAACACAAAGAAATAAATCAGGGGCAGCGTCAAGATTATTTTACCGATGGGGCCCCCATGATGAGTGAGTTCCTTAAGGAAGGGCAGGGAGGCAGGGAACTAATACCCCTGTCACACGGGCACCCGTAAAGGCCGTTTAACTCCCTCGTCTTTACGACAACGAAGATGCGGTTGGTGTCACACGGCCACCCTTATGCAAACGAAGGTGAACGGAGCATTTCGCAAAGGACGTTCAACGATCTCCTTTCGCAGCGGAACGAGGTACTCTCGTCCTCAGCAGTCTACAGGTCAGAGAAAACTTTCGAGCACTAAGTGGCCGCAGTGAAAGAATAATACACTTTGGCAATATTAAACGTTCTTTCGTTGTAGTACTCATTCACAACGCGTGTTTGTTTAGAATATTTACGCCCGCCAGAGTTCACTTACTCTCAACACCGATGCCCTATACACCGTGCCTCGCGAGTCGGGCCAGCCGGCGCCAGCCGATCAACGTCATTACCAGCGCAATATCGTACCATTTCCTCACGTCGTCAGCTGTGTCACTCGTGGCTGAAGAACACAAAATGTGCGCTCACGAGGCAAGGAAGCATAAGAACTTTCGTACCGGGCATGTACACAGGACACAGGCAACAAAACAACTAAAAAGAAACGTTTATATCGTGCTGCTAAACTTTCTCAGACTAATGCAAAATGGGCTGCCTACAAAGAAGCTTCTGATAGCTATGTGACAGCTCTAAAAAATGCTAAAGAAAATTTCATGTCGAATGTATCACCTTCCATGCTAAAATCAAATGTGAAACAATTTTGGCGCACTATTAACCCGACGTCTAATGATTCCATCTCTCTCCTAGATATGTATGGTGATTATATTTCTGAAAGTGAATGTGCTGGTGTCCTTAATGAAACAATTGTAAACAATTTTTCGCATAAATCCAACAGCTCTTTGCCACACCTACCTTACTGCAATTACGTCCAAATGCCTCCAGTGAACATGGACGCTCCTGGTATTGCCGCCCTTATAAGCAATTTAAAGTTTCATTCTTCACCTGGTTATGACAGCGTTGACGCTAAATTTTTGAAAAATACATCTGCAACTAGCTCAATCATCTTGGCAAAAATTTTTCAGCAATCGCTCGATCAATCTACGCTACCTCTTCAATGGAAAATCGGGAAGGTGGTTCCTATCTATAAATCCGGAAATAAATGTTCTCCTACTAACTATCGCTCCATTTCTCTTACTAGCACCTGCTGCAAGCTTCTAGAACATGTATTATTCACAAATCTTGTAAATTTCCTCCAATCAAACTCCTTTTTCACTCCTGCGCAACACGGGTTTCGTAAAACATACTCCTGTGAAACACAGCTCATAACCTTCACTGAAAAACTGCACACTATCCTGGACAGTTCGTCTCAAGCAGACTGCATTTATTTGGATTTTTCTAAAGCATTCGGTAAGGTCTGTCATCAACTTCTACTTCACAAACTAAGTAACCTCAACCTTGATAGAAACGTGCTACAATGGATTGAATCATTCCTTACCCGCCGCACCCAATTTGTTCATGCTAATGGCTTTAACTCTTCTTTCAGCGAAGTGCGCTCTGGGGTCCCACAAGGATCCGTCCTAGGGCCCCTTCTATTTCTTATTTATATTAATGACCCCCCTTAAAAATTGTGCTCTAATATTCATTTGTTTGCAGACGACTGTGTGATATTTCGTAAGATTAATAATAGTGACGACATTAGAATCCTTCAGTCTGATCTAACCGCTGTTTCTAACTGGTGCCAAACTTGGCTGATGGAATTAAACATTAACAAATGTAAGGTTATGCATGTATCCCGCAACCCCAAGCATCAGTCAACTTATTACCTAAACAACATAGCTTTAGAACTAGTTACATCATATAAGTACCTTGGAGTGCACATTACAACTAATCTCAGCTGGTCAACACATATTGAACATATCATCAACCACGCTAATATCATGTTAGGGTATTTACGCCGCAATTTTTCTAGAGCCCCATCGTCACTAAAATTATCGCTTTACAAATCCTTAATACGCCCCAAGTTAGAGTACGCAGCATCAGTATGGGATCCAAGCCAAGAAAATCTAATCGCTTCTCTCGAGCTTGTTCAAAATAATTCCGCTCGCTTTATCCTGTCAAACTATAACCGTACTGCCAGCATATCTTCAATGAAAAGCAGCCTTTCCCTTCCCTCTTTATCATCACGCAGGAAACTTTTTCGGTTAACCATGCTACATAAAATATATTATCATTCCTTCCTGCGCAACGAACTCTTACCCCAACCACTATACATTTCCCATCGCATTGACCACCGTCACAAGGTTGGCATTAACTATTATCATACAAAATCTGCCACTCAGTCATTCTTGCCCCGTTCGTCTCGGGAATGGAACCACCTTCACGCTGAAATTGCGGGTATCACCGATAACCGACTGTTCCGTGCTGCCTTAGCCAATATTGTATATGCAGAAATATCTGATGTTTAATCTGTGTTTGTGTGACCACATTGTTGCGATAATACTAATTTGTTTTGTCTTTCCTTTTCCTTTTTATGTACACAACGTTTTTTGTAACCATGCTACCTCATGTTATGCCTTTGTTCTGTACCACTCCCCTCTGTAATGCCTCTGGCCCTGAGGGTATAATAAATAAGTAAATAAATAAATAAATAAATAAATAAATAAATAAATAAATAAAAGCACAATGTGGCCAACGTCACTAGCAGCATTGCTACAATTAGCAAATGCGTTTTTATTTGAATTTATTTTAATGGTTTGTTAGTCGCATACCTTCTTTATAGCGCTTTTTTGTAAAAACCGCATAACGAGAATTCACAAAAATCAATAGGGATCAAATTAGAATACTTTTCCGAAAATTAAACAGCACCAGCTGAGTCCCCTCGCGGCAACTGTTGCAACCTTGTCATTGCCGTGTGCACTGCCACAACTCCTTCTCCGTCGAACCCCCTAGGGGAGATGTACGTTGACGGTGTTCAACGGAGTTTGGTGGTGGCCGTGTGACAGGGGTATTAGCCATTGTGTTGTGACTATGTTCCCTCCTGAGGGGGGC
Organism: Rhipicephalus annulatus; assembly: GCA_013436015.1. Taxonomy (NCBI): domain Eukaryota; kingdom Metazoa; phylum Arthropoda; class Arachnida; order Ixodida; family Ixodidae; genus Rhipicephalus; species Rhipicephalus annulatus. The sequence goes on along the minus strand of WOVY01000895.1, from coordinate 13,458 downwards.
AATGGGGGCGAGTGAAAATTGAGGGGGGGGGAGCTCCAGCTCCACCATGCTTACTCCTTGCGCCGCTACCTGGAAGAAATGCAATTAGAGCATTTCGGCAAGATTTCTGGATGCTTGTATGACAGAAAAATAGCAGCAATGTAGTTCAGCTTTTAACACCGGGCACAAACGATTTTGCTTAACATGAAAACCCAATTCGCCGTTCAAACAAGCAAGGTTATAATAAATTTCGCAAACAACATTCACACTACACTCTGCGAAATACGGAAAAATCCCACGTGCGGCATAGGTTGGCGAAATAAATGGAACTCACTCAGACTAACTCAATAACCATATATAAAAATAGTTTGCTTTGGACTCACTCGGACTGAGACTAACGAAATTTTACTCTTTAAATAAACTCACTCGGACTCAGACTCGCCGATGTTTTTCTCACCCGGATCCACTAATACTTTCCTCAAATATACCCACTCATACTCAGACTCATCAAAACGTTCCTCCAGTTGACTCACTCTGACTTGAACTCACCAAAATAAAACAAAAAAATAACTCTGACAGACTCAGACTCACCAAAATTTTCCTGAAAAGGACTCACTCGGACTCATAGACTCTCCAAATGTTTCTAAAACAGACGCACTCAGACCAAAAATGAGCGATATTCGACTTGTTCCGGCTGGTACAATAAACGTCAAAGAAGCACCATTAAAAAACACATGTGAAAGAATTGCAATCGCCAAGCAACTTAGAAAAAAATATACATAATAGCTTTCAACATACAAAAACAAGTTATTTTTCGTGCCTCTAAATATTATATAAAGATAAACTTAACATTACACGCAATTTCCGCAACAGGCACATGCGCGCTGATAGCACTAAATAGAATGAGTACCACATGAATTGGCTGCTGTAAATACCTGTGCTATTTTGAAATTTGGTGATGCTATGCTGGTCAATACATTCGCCCACGCTTGTAATTTGGTCAATGCGCGGAATGCTGTATTATAAAATTTTTGCCAGCAGAAAATCTGAGAACCATTGTTTGACAGGGTTGCATTCTGTAAAAAGGCCTGTCCCGAGTTTTGAATCAGGTAAGGTACATTCATGGTTCATCATTCATCAAGTCTTCCTGAAAAACGCTGCAAGAAAAATTGTCTTCATTGTATGCACTGGTGTTAGTGTACATGTACGCGTTATCCTAGATAAGCTTAGTCTTGCGACAATAACACATTAGTTGCAATACAGCGCCTGGGTTTGCGTCTTTTTAGGCGGGCATGATTGTGTTGTATTGTGTGCTGCTTTCTGAAAAAATAAAATAATGAATAGAATATTAGCTACCTGCTGCAACAAAATAAAACAAGATGCAACATTTTTTTCCGTCAGTACTCCTCTTTCTACCCCCCCCCCCCCCCGCACACACACGCACACCAGAGCTATAAGCGTCCAAGAAGGAAGAGGGGCTGTTTATGGTTGTGCACATGTCATTTCTTCTCTAAATGTTTCAGTGTGAGGGGGTTTGTCGGAGCAGGGAGGATATAACGTACGACTGGAATCAAAGGTGAAAATTCGACATAAGTCTGCCTGTTTTGGATAGAAACTGAAGGAATAAGAACTCCAACCAAAATATATTTAGGGAAAAAAAAACGGATGTTTCGAAGCTGGTTCGGCTTCTTCCTCGGGGGTGAGAGATTGGCTTCAAAACGTGGGTTTTTTTTACTATATTATAGCTGGAGTTTTTTCATTACTTCAGTGTACGACTAGAAGTGGGAATGGTGGTAAAGGAAAGGGTTGCCGTAGTGGTTTTCGCAATACTCCATTAGGCAAAATATCATCTGTTTTTTTTTGTGTGTGTAATCTCCTTGCCTTCTTATGACTCTCGGCTAAGCTTTGCTTTGTGCTCGGCAGCTCAGGGTGAGGTGAGTTTCCGCACACCTTACCTGCCTTACAAACCAGTTAAGGCAAGCAAGCTTCCCCTGAATAGATGAATCTGTGGTTGAAGAAAAGGAAAGAGACCCTATCTTTCCTTGCGAAAGCACTGCTCAGCGCCTTGAAGGGAGGGGGGGAAGAGTTTATAATTAGGTAGGAGGAGAATATTTGGAAGAACGTGACGGCCATGGCTGCTAGAGCAGAAAGAGAACAGGGGCCGTTGGCCGGGCAGTCCGAATCACACGACTTGGAAATGTGGAGCTGCAACCACATACGCACATACCTATGGTCCTTCCCACGAGAAAAAATGTTCTAGATCACCTTTCTTGGGCAAGAATACAGAAAACTAGCTAAACGAGAAAACTAAAATAAATAAAGAAATAACCGATAATCCAACCACCAATTGTCACCACAGCTGGGGAATGATGGAAAAATGTAATCCATGACCTTGGCACCAGCGGCTACACAGAGGCATTTATTCGCAGAACACTGTGTATAAGAAAAGACACGGGAAACACGACACCAATGGCGCCGCAACGACGCCGCGTGTCGACCCAACTTGAGCTCTGGGAACAGCGAACGGAGCGCAATGGCAGAACACTGCGAGACCACTCGCAACATGTTTGCGCCATGCATACCAGTCCCGACGGCACGGTGTACAGCTCGTTGGGTTGTATTGTAGTCTTTCTGAATTCCTTGAAGTGCACAAAGAGCGCGAAAGGTCGGGTACGAGGAACTTGAACATAGAAAACGACTTTGCCATCAAGCCTTTTGCAGTGTGTACTGAACGAACGCAGCGACGGGTGACGAACGACAGGAATTCAGTTGTTATGCGCTTCGGAAATGACTATGAATGGAAACGTTTTTGAATAGGAATGAAAAAAGTTCAAAAACATGGGTGTTGCTATGTCGGTACAACAGAACTGCAGGCCTGTTGGAAAAAGATGGCAGCAATATCTCATAAAGAGACTGGAGAATTAAAAGCCTCCCTGATTGCCGAGATGTAACAGAATTCTTCGATCACGTTACAGCTTGAATAAATTTATTTCCACGAGTGATGAAGGACCACGTATGGCATGAACGGTGCGTTTCTGCCTCCTTCCTTCTTGAAATATGGCCGCGACAGTTTTCATGGTACCCTCAATTACACAGCCACTGTTTAATTGGTAGAAAATGACATGACAAAAACCCATGGTCTGTATCATCGCTACATTTTAACAAAACTTGAAATCCTGCCAGATGGCGCATTGCTATCGGGAAATTTCGAGCGCAAACTAATGCCTCCACACGACGTTCATAAGCACCCGTCCTGTCTCTCTCGTTCTTATTAGCGTCTTTTTTCGCGCTCACAACTTTCCCAATCGCCACATTTATTCAAGAAGAAATTGAAGTGGCATCTCAGGGCACAAGCAGTTCAACGAAATAGAGAGAGAGAACGGGCGCTCGATTGCTCGCAAATCGCGCTGTTTTCTCGTCTTTGAAGCCACATTAATAATGAACCCGGAGCTTAGCTCTTATTTTCCGTTGATTAGGTACATAATCATAGATCAAGCTCAGTGTGGATTCTGATGTCATGTAATAAAGGTGACCTGGAGTGGCGCTTGTGTCACAACATGCTGCAGGACCCGATTCCATGCCTTTGTACCGTCATGCTCGTTTAATACGAACGTTTGTAGATAGGACTACAGAAACAAGAAAAGATCGAGAAATAATTAATTTCTCCGTTCGTTAGTAATGCACTTCGTTATGCGTTCTTCTGTTCTCTGGGAGCATATCACGAGAGTTGTGTAGCATGAATGAACATAAATTGCTGTTTCTATTTCACCACAGTCGTCGAACAGTGTACACTACAAACACATCATATACATTAAACTTCCTGCCAGCACAATGCCTACAATCCTCAATACATCGCCAAAAAAAACAGATTTTACCGAAAAAAACTCCTAATGCCTCGTTAGATATTCAAATGTTAATTTTAGAAATAGCACCACCATAAACGGGATTAACTCCATGGCCGAATTTCACTGCAAAAAGCACTCGAATAACTGCCCCTTGCAGGTATGCAATATACACTGCCTGAGGTTTTAGAAGTGTGGTGACGTTATTAGTTCAGCTTACATTGTTTTAGCGTTGAATTAGCTTTCTAGTCACATTTACTGTGCTATTAAAGTTAATATTTCACCTCATCGGTAATTTAGTGACGTCATTACATTTCCACATCCTTAAATAAGAGTTATGAATAGTTGATATCCAAGCATTTTTTTAAAGATATATGACTGGTGTTTATCGAAGGACCAACCCTAGAAGAGCGCCGGGGAGGGGAGGGGGGAGATATGAACAGTTCTATCATTTGAAAAATAAAATTTTCGGGTTTACAAGCTTGAACGTCAATACGACACCAAGGCACGCCATAGTGGGAGGTTTTAAATATGCGAAACCATAGGTCGGCAAAATAAATGGAGCCTACATAGACTCTCTCAGCAAATATGCTTTTACCTTAGGACTCAATATAAGGCCCAGCCTATATAGCTGGAATTTCGGTCACATATAGGTCACCAAAAATATTTTTCTGTGAAAAAAATTTCCGCAATAGACTGATTTCAATGTAGTAAATCAGCCCGACTTTTTTTTTCGAATACACCTGAGATAGTCGCCAAAACGTTTTGGACGTTTGGCGGGGAACGACCGATCAAACTTTACGTCGATACCTATCACTTCTTGTCTCCACTGTCTCTTTCTAAGTTCACGTTCTTCCTTTCTTGACATTAAACTTCACAGTATTTTAACAAATCCGCATCATATTGGTTCTATAGAAGATAATAGCTTGTGGTATGCGCATCTTAAACAAAACTTGGGCGTGCACTTACGCCCCATCTCACTGTTTTGTATCATTTCACCGTTCTCATTTCACTTACGGTGTTGCCACGAGGTTGCGACGACAAAAAAAGATGGTACTTGGGTTGCCTAAGACGACACTTTTTATTGAGTGAACATGTGCCTAGGAAAGTACAAAGTACTAGAAATTCACGCTTTACGCAGATAGCGGTAATCAGAGCATTGGTCGTCGGTAATACGATCTGCGCGAAGGTACGTCGCCATTTATACACGTGGCATCGCCATCATCTATATCGTAGGTGTCTCCAGCTTATATGAAAATTCTAAAATAATTAGAATTTTCGCAGACAGCCAAGCGTGCTTTGTGCAAGGCAATTGTTAATATGTAGTGTTTAACGTCCCAACACCACCATATGATTATGAGAGATATACCGTAGTGAAGGACTCCAGAAATTTTGACCACCTAGGGATCTTTAACATGCACCCAAATCATAGCGCATGGACCTACAGCATTTTCGCCTCAAGCGAAAGTGCAGCCGCCGCAGCCAGGATTCAATCCCGTGACCTGCGGGTCAGCAGCCGAGTACCTTATAGCCACTGAACCGCTACGGCCGCGCCTTTGGGCAAAACAGTGACATAAATATACAAGCGAGCGTGGCAGTATAATAATGTTGTAGTAAAATTTCAGCAGATGCAACAGGTTTCCACTGTTGATGCTATTTTCATACAGAACAGTCAGCGGGTATAACCACGCGTTGCAAGGTGGATCGACGTCTTTGGGTATTTTCAGTAGGCTAAATTTCTACCTAAAACTTACGGCGTGACGACAGCACTCACGTTGGCTGTAAATTTTAGCGAAACGAAGTGCACGCTTCGGTGGGATGATATGCATATCATAAAGAATCAGTTGTGTATTCCTCAAAAGTCGAGATCCTCAATGGTCGAGCAACCCTTCACTATCACGCGCTGGGTCAAAGAAATATATCGATGTAATGTTTGCAGCCAGCCTATAGACCGCAACCACAACTGACGGTGTGGGCCGACATCACTCTAGTAGGTCTATTTAGTGTTGTATTCGTTACAGTAAAAAGTAACTATATACGTTACTTGTTACTCTAATAAAAGAGGGAACGCTTCACGGCTGTACGTTATATATATATATATGTATATATATATATATATATATATATATATATATATATATATATATATATATATATATATATATATAATTGTTGTGGCGTTTATTAGCAGGCACACAGCGAGTATACACAATGGCGACAGTAACGGCCAAGCACGAACTCTCAGCGCGAGCGGCGTCCTTTTTGGGTAGACCCACTAGAGAACACTTGAGAGTTTGACCCGCTGCAGTGTTCGGCGGCTTCTCTACAATAATCCCGGGGTCGAGGAGGGAGCCGCCTGGCGACCTAACAGCTTGTTACTATAAGCGGGTCATAGTAAGCCTTCAGGCACTCCACGTTGACTATGTCGCGCCCGCGACGGCGCATGTCCGAAGATTATTCAATTGGCTCGACAAGATAGTTGACTGCAGATGTGCGCTCGATCACACGGTAGGGACCTTCATATTTCGGGAGTAGTTTGGAAGAAAGGCCAGCTACAGAGGTCGGTATTGAGAGCCATACAAGGGAACCATGAAGGAACGTGGGTTCAGAAGTGGCGGAGCCATCACGAAAACTCTTCTGCTGCTCTTGCTCATGCGTCGTAAATGTCTTGGCCAGCTCGCGACACTCTTCAGCAAGCCTGGCTGTCTCGGAAACAGGTGCACACTCAGGTGGATCCGGCGTGTACGGGAGTATCGTGTCGATGGTGTGTGACGGGTGCCTTCCGTACAGCAAGAAGAAAGGTGAAAAACCGGTAGTGCTCTGAGGGGCGGTGTTGTAGGCGTAGGTGACGAAGGGCAGTATAGTATCCCAATTCGTGTGGTTGGCGGCGACGTACATCGAAAGCATATCGCCGAGGGTACGGTTAAAGTGTCCGGTCAGACCATTCGTCTGCGGGTGGTAAGCAGTTGTTTTGCGGTGGACAGAATGGCACTCCGTGAGAATGGCTTCGACGACTTCCGACAAGAAGACATGGCCTCGATCGCTGAGAAGCTCCTGAGGTGGACCGTGGCGCAGTATGAATCGATGCAGTAGGAATGACGCAACATCACGCGCAGTAGCCGTAGGGATAGCGGTGGTTTCAGCGTTTAGCGTTAAATGATCTACGGCGACGACGGCCCAGCGGTTACCAGCCGACGTCAGAGGAAGTGGTCCATACAAATCGATACCTATGCGCCCAAACGGACGCTCAGGGCAAGGTAACGGTTGCAGACTGGCTGGCGACATGTGTGCTGACGGTTTGCGGTGTTGGCAAGCGAAGCAGGAGCGAACGAACTGCTGCACGCAGCGGTACATCCCGCGCCAGAAGTAGCGTTGTCGAATGCGATGGTAGGTTTTGAATACCCCAGATTGCGCGCATTGCGGATCAAAATGGATGGATTCACATATCTCTGACCGCAGACTGCGGGGTATCACAAGTAACCACTGCCGGCCATCGGCGTCGTAATTGCGTCAGTGTATAAGGCCATCACGGATGGCGAAATGGTGAGCTTGACGACTCAAGGCACGCGTGGATGGCGTTGCGGATGGATCAGAGAGCAAGTCGATGAGCGGGCCGATCCAATTATCTTTTCGCTGTTCGGTAGCGATGATGTCAACATCAATGGCAGAAACAGCAGCCGAGGATACTAAGCAGAGCGCATCACCTTCAGGCAGAGGGGAGTGCGAGAGGGCGTCGTCGTCAGCATGCTGGCGTCCGTTGCGGTACAGCACGCGGATGTCGTAGTCTTGTAAGCGAAGAGCCCAACGGGCGAGACGGCCTGAGGGATCCTTCAATGATGAAAGCCAGCATAGTGCATGATGGTCGGTGACGACATCGAATGGGCGACCATACAAATAAGGTCGAAACTTTGTAAGGGCAAAGACGATCGCCAGGCACTCTTTCTCCATGACGGTGTAGTTTGTCTCGGCTCTCGTGAGCGTACGGCTTGCATATGCTACGACATATTCAGGGAATCCGGGTTCGCGCTGCGCCAGGACAGCGCCGTGGCCTACACCGCTGGCATCTGTGTGCACCTCCGTTGGGGCCGTAGGGTCGTAGTGGCGTAGAATGGGAGGAGACGTCATCAAATGGCGGAGCTTCGCGAACGCGTCGTCGCACTCGGATTACCATGAATTAAGGGGCCCGTTACTTCCAAGGAGCTTCGTCAGCGGTGATATAATCGTAGCAAAGTTTCGTATGAAGCGTCGGAAGTATGAGCACAGGCCCACGAAACTACGCAGTTCTTTGACGTACGCAGGTTTGGGGAATTCAGCCACGGCCCTAAGCTTGGCTGGGTCAAGAAAAATGCCATCCTTAGACACGACGTACCCTAGGATGGTGAGTTGCCATGCTGCAAAGCGGCACTTCTTCAGATTTAGTTGCAAGGCGGCATTGCTCACACGTGCGAAAACTTCTTTCAGACGTTGGAGATGCGTGGAGAAATCTGGGGCGAACACACCAACGTCATCGAGGTAAAACAAGCACGTGTGCCATTTCAAGTTGCGCAGAACGGTGTCCATCATGCGCTCAAAGGTCGCAGGTGCATTACATAGACCAAACGGCATGACGTTGAATTCATACAAGCCGTCGGGTGGGATGAACGCAGTCTTCGGTCGAACGTCATATGCCATGGGTACTTGCCAGTACCCCGAGCGCAGATCGAGAGAAGAAAAAAATTCGGCTCCGTGAAAGCTGTCCATTGCGTCATCGATGCGCGGCAATGGGTAAACATCCTTGCAAGTGATCTTATTGAGCCGTCTGTAGTCCACACAGAACCGCACAGAACCATCTTTCTTCGCGCCAAGAACAACAGGAGACGCTCATGGTCTGTCCGAGGGCCGAATAACGTCGCGTCTGAGCATATCATCAACCTGCTCGTTAATTTCTCGACGTTCAGCAGGCGACACGCGGTAGGGACGTTGCCGTAATGGTGGATGGGCACCAGTGTCGATACGATGTGTAACAGCGGACGCGCGACCGAGAGAACTTCGCCAGACATTGAAAAAAGAATGATATTCTCGCAGCAGGTCCAGAAGCTGGGAACGCTGTACCGACGTAAGATTGCCATCAATGTAGGGGCCAAATACATAACGAGATGATGAATCTTAAGTGGAAACAGCACTGACGGTACGCGAATTGGGACAACGCGAGTCATGAGGTACGTCCAGGACTTCTGTGTTATCCACTGGTTCCTCTTTGCCGAGACATTCCCCTCGAACCAAGGTAACAGTGTACGGGGATGGGTTGGTCACAAAAATAGCGGTGTTGCTCTGGGTGATTTGCACGGTCGCAAAAGGTACTAGCGACCCTTTCCTTCGGCAAGCACGGTCGGATGGCGAAACGATTGCAATGGTGTCGGAGAGTCCAGCACAGTAGACAGATACACCCATCGGTGAGCTTGGAGGCACTATGATATCGTCTTTCACAAGAATCTTGTTCAGTTTCGAGAGACTGTCTTCCGGCGTCAAATGCGAGAAGGGTGAGAGTTCAATTTCGGCAGCGGCACTATGGATGACGGCGTCGTTGCGGGAGAGAAAATCCCACCCCAGGATGACGTCATGAGAGCATGCAGGAATGATGATGAATTGGCCGACATACAGAACGTCCTGAACGACAACGCGAGCTGTGCACTTTGCTGAAGGATGGTTACGATGCGAACCGGCAGTACGATGGGACAACCCAGAAATCGGCGTCGTCACTTTTCGAAGCAAGTGGCAAAAGTTTTCGTCCATAACGGATACTGCAGCTCCAGTGTCAATAAGAGCAGATGCATGAACACCGTCCACAAGCACGTCTATGACATTAAATGGGCGGCTCTGCGGGCTTTCACATTGCAATAGCATCGCAGTCACCGGCTACTCATCACCGGCTACTCATGAGCGGGAAAACTAGTCATCGCAGTCCTTGCCTCGGGGACTGCGATGACTAGTTTTCCCGCTCATGAGTAGCCAAACTTGGCCTCATGGGGGGACAGGGAACGACGTCGTGGAGACGGTGACCTTCGAGGAGATGGACCTGGGCGAGGCGGTGGTGGCATAGACGGTGGTTCGTCGAGATAGGAAGAGCCGAGGTGGCCAGCAACAGGCGAAGAAATTGGAGCCGGCTGTACGCGGTGGCAATAACGGGCTACGTGACCGGCGTAACCGCAGGCAAAGCAGATGGGCCGGTTGTCGGGGGTGCGCCATCGGTTCGCTGGGGTAGGTCTTGTTTATGACGCAAGAGCCGATGGATGGAATGGTGGCTAAAAAGGCTGCAGGGGGTGCTGGAGCTGAGTCTGAGAGGTCACGTCAACATACGTAGCCGGCATACCCACTGCAAAGGATGGAGGTCGTGCGGCAGCTTCGGCGTAAGTCAGTGGGGCGGGCGGTTGAACGACTGGAGGCGGCCTGGCGACCACTTGGGCGTAACTTGGGGGCGCAGGGGCCGGAAGCTGTTGTGGTTGGTACGCAGGCATGAAGTCCGCTATTTCCTGCTCAATTGCTCGGCGGATGGGTGGAAGAATGGTAGTGGCCGATTGTTGAGCTGCCGGTGGGTGGGCAAGGGCAGGAGAGAGAACTGCCGCGCGATTTCCTCACGTATGAAGGACTTGAGGTCTGCCAGCAGTGCCACCTGATCACAGCTCGCCTCCAAGCCTGCAAGCCCTGCATCTCGTGGATTGGAGCGACGGGTCATCGAACGCTGCCAGCGGAGCTCCTCGTAGCTCTGGCACAGCGTTATGACCTCAGCTACTGTGCCTGGGTTTTTGGCAAGCAGCATCGTGAAGGCATCACCGTCAATGCCCTTCATGACATTCCGGATCTTGTCTGATTCGGACATGCTGTCGTTGGATTTCTTGCACAGGTCCAGGACATCTATGTAACTGGTGAATGATTCACCGGCCTGCTGAGCGTGTTCGCGTAAGCGCTGCTCGGCTTGCAGCTTACGAACGGCAGGGCTTGCCAAAAACGTTGGTGATGGCGGTCGTGAAATCGGACCAGGTTGCGAAATCGGACGCGTGGTTGTTGTACCACAAGCTTGCAACGCCCGCAAGGTAGAACACCAAGTTTGTCAACTTGCCGTCCTCGTCCCATTTGTTGGGGACGCTCACGCACTCGTAAATGGTGAGCCAGTCCTCCACGTCAGTGCCATCGGCGCCCGTGAAGATTGGTGGATCTCGGATCCTGGGGACACCGGGACAAGGGGGTGGCATGGGAGGAGGCGTTTGCTGAGAGGCGTCGTGGGGCATGGTAGATTGCAGGGTACGTGAGCGCAGTTCCAAGGGCATCGAAGGGGATCGTAGCACTCTCCACCAATTTGTTATGGCGTTTATTATCAGGCACACAGCGAGTATACACAATGGCGGCGACAGTAACGGCAAAGCACGGACTCTCAGCGCGAGCGGCGTCTTTTTTGGGTAGACCCACTAGAGAACACTTGAGAGTTTGACCCACTTTAGTGTTCGGCGGCTTCTCTAATATATATATATACATATATATATAAATAAATAAATAAATAATATATATATATATATATATATAGATATATATATATATATATATATATATATATATATATCTATATATCTATATATATATATATACTATATATAGAGAGAGAGAGAGAGAGAGAGAGAGAGAGAGAAGTTTTTAAGTAACGCCGTTACTTAAAAACACAGAGATCTGGTTATGCTATAGACAAAATTGGGCCTATTTCCTTCACCTCGAATCTTGAGAAATGAATAGACCAAAATAATGTATTGAGTGAATCACAGATTGGATTTTAGACCTCGGTGCTCTATATGGTGTGCGCATGTTGACCTGGAAGCTAGAATTAAACTTGCTTCACACAGAAAGCAATACGCCACTCTGGTGACCTTAGATATTGCTAAGGCATATGACCGTGTGGAGCACGGCATCTTGATTACGAAACTTCAAAGTGTTAATTTTCCCGAGTATACAACTGCATAGATTCAAAATTTTTAAATGGGTGTACATTTTATTGTTTGAAGAATTGGCTATCATCACAACAATACAAACAGAAAAGGGGAGTTCCTCAGGGATCCGTTATTTGACCCGTTTCATTCAATATATTATGAAGCTCTATCCCTACTTACGACAAAGTGCAAGTGTATGTATACGAAGACGATATAGTGTTTTTTTTCAGCTTCCAATGACATACACTCATACAAAATTTTACGATCATATTTACATGCTATTGAAGTATACCTGCGCATGTCCCTTACTGTTAAAAAAAGTGCTCTTCTTGCATATCCATTGAGTTCTCCTGTGCGAATCACATTGGTGTACGGCCAGGACTTTATTCCACAGGTGGACTCATTAAAGTACTTGGGTATAATATACACTGCAAATCTTATTTGGAGTTCACATTTTGAGTATATTGCGTTTAAGGGATTACGTGCGATTGGGTTGCTCAAGCGCATCATGAATGATTGATTTGGAATGCGTAGAAGAGCTTTCTTGATGACATATTGCATGTATGTCCACCCAATATCGGAGTTTGGATGTGTGTTGTTCTGTGGCGGAACCAATTATAAATTACGTCCTCTTTCTATAGAGCGTAAGGCATTGCGTCTAAGTTTACGCCTCCCTAAGTTTGTCGCGAATAATGTTCTTTATCATGAAGCATATTCACCCTATTTACAAACCAGGTTTCGCATACTGACTGTTCAAACATTCTAGAACATATATGCCTCCCCACAGAGACGCTCCCAAAAATGTGTGTTTAATAGCGAACCATCCATATTTTTTATTGTGAGTCATCTCGACTACATCGACCTCAAATCGTTGATGTGCAAAAACTCTTAGAGCCATTGGGGGCAAAAATCTGCGATGCGAGTTTCTCACAGGTACCGAATCCTACGGTAGTGATAAGAGTTGATGATATATTTCAAAAAAAAATGCTAAACTTTTGCCAATCAATATTTCAGTAGGTTGCTCGAAGACCACCTTAATAGCCTACAGAGAAGTTCAGTTATAGCCACAGATGCATCCGTTAATGCTGAGAAAGCAGGAGTGGGCATCTACTCAAGAGCGTTAGATTGGTCTTAGTCACTGCGACTGCCCGATTTTATGCTGATATACCAGGCATAATTAATGGCAGTGATTCTGGCCATACGCAAGCTCCCAACATATATTTCTTGGGTTGTTACACTGACCAATACTTTGTTTGTTTGCACTGCTCTGACAGTACCAAAGACATCGCCTTGTTTATTAGAATTTTTATATCATATATATACTCAATCACGTTCGCGTTGTTCGTTGGTTTGGGTGCCAGGTCAGACTGGACTAACACTAAATGAAGCAGCAGACACACCGGTAGCACAATCAATTCAGGGCCCCGTCCTGAATATTCTAAGACACTGAGGCCTATATACAATCGCCCGATTTAGAAATTCTGTATACTGCAGGGAAACACCGACTTTTCTGTTCTAAATGGCGCAGATTTTCTGCACCTTAAGATTCAGTCACACAGCCCATGGTGACACTGCAACAAGGTAATTTGAAGTGGCATTTACTAAATTGCAATGCAGGATTGCACCTTTAAAACTTTTATTTATACAGACCTGTTTTGTTCCCCCTATTACTATTGTACACAAAC